>LR749561.1:2685300-2769854 GCA_902729485.2 Mus minutoides | reverse complement strand
CCTTCCCTTCCCTTCCCTTCCCTTCCCTTCCCTTCCCTTCCCTTCCCTTCCCTTCCCTTCCCTTCCCTTCCCTTCCCTTCCCTTCCCTGTTCGCCCAAGTGTTCAGGAGCTATGTGCCTGGCCACCCCCAGGACTGGAGGGAGCAGACACCTTTCTTTGTGAGTCCCCTTGGCTGGGAACTTTCCCGCGCGGCGGGTTCCCCTTTAAGAAAGTAGCGATTGCTATGAATATTTAATGCGGAGCTGGAGCCCGTCGGGCCGAGGGGAGACCCGGCCCGCGCTCTGCGGCCGGGACGTAGCTCTAGCTCATCCCCACCAGTTCAGCCACGGTAGGATGAGGAGGATGAGGGTTTGCGGGAGGAAAAGCTTTGGAGGGATGGGGTGCGGGACTAGGAAACCCGCTTGAGTCCAGTAGGCCAGCGGCGGGTCATTTCCATAAGAAAGCCGCAACCCAGCTGGAGGCTGCGGTTCTTCATGGCCTCCCTGCCCCCCACTATCGTTGGCAGCGTGTCGCGGGCTTCTCTGGAGCCCAGATCTAGGAGACTGGTGTGGATTAGTGTTGATGAGATGTGGTTTCCAGCGTTTCCCGACTCAGACCTGTTTCCAGTCTGGATGGAGCGGAAGGACCGTGTGGGGTGAGTCCAAGGTGCAGCGGAGCCAGCAGAGTTGAAGAGAGCGCTAGTCTGCAGTGGGCACCTCGGATTAGGGAATCCTGCGAAGTACCTGCGAAGCGGGGTGTGAAGAGAGAGTACTGGGAGAAGGCCTAGGAAGCTAAACCGTCCCTGCGGCCCCTCTCAAATCCCCGGAGCTTTCGCTTTCAGTGGATGACCCTCTTCCAGCGAAGGGGTGGAAAGCGAACTTGGTCAGGCATTTGATCTAGCTAGCAAAGCGGCTCTTTTCTGTTTACATTGCGTACATTGAGTTTCTTCTCTGCTTTCAAGCGCGCACGATGGCCACGCATCTTCAGGTCTATCAAACACACACACACACACACACACACACACACACACACACACGCACGCACACACACACACACACACGCACACACACACACGCACACACACACACACCTCATCTAGAGAAACTAAAACCTAGATCTATAGTGTTAAAAAAAAAAAGCAAAGGAGAGGAGATAATGTATGAGACAGATGTCTTCCCTTTGCCTTCTATTGGGAAAAGTTGCCTGAGAAGGAATAGCCTCCCTTTATGGATTCCAAACCACCTGTACTTTGCTGCAAAGCTTAGTTGGGTCACGAATAAAACACCAGTTACATGGAGCAATGAAACCAATTACAACTATTAACAACTTTATTACTTATGATTAGAGTTGAGAACTTTAAATTCAGACAATGTGATCGAGTTATTTTTCAAACCGGCTAAGATTTTTACACCATCCCTCTCCACTCCACTCCCTCCCTACCCCTGTCCCCAAGAAGTAAGAAGATTAGAAATGATATTTCAGGGAGTTTGTATGTATCCGTAGTCAATATTGTATTTGTTTCTTTTAGTAAAGTTTGTTGCTTCTTCTCGTACCTAATGGTACCTTGATTCCTGATTCTGTCGAGTTATGGAGAGCATAATTGAAGATGCTGGTTACAATCAACTTGGTTTGGATGTGGAATTGGGGCAGGCACTCTCTCCCAGTACTCTAGTAATGCTGAAAACCCAAGACTATTTATAAGGACAAATTGTTTTAACTTCTACCACAGATGGGGTGATGGCTATGGGGTGAGAGGAGCACGTGAAACTCCACAGTAAGGAGAAGATGAAGAAGTAGTGCCAGCCACGTTTGTTTTCCACGTTCTTTTTGCTCCCTGGTTGACATGGCATTTGGTGAGTCATTCCTGAGACTGTGGCTGTCTGGAGAGGGGACAAGTATCAGAGGAGTTTTTACCAGTCTTAAGGCTACCCTGTGGCTAGGCCTGCGGCCTCCAGGAGGCTGTCCGCCACTTTCCTCTGTCTCCATGCCAGCCTCTTGTTATCCCCAAGTGGAAATCCCTGCTCAGTTGTGTGTGCGAGGCTTGGGGCAAAGGAGGAAATTAAATTGCTGTTCAAGTCCACAGTAAGAAAAATGGAGCAACTTACAAAGGCTCTTCCGTCTCTAGGAAAGAGGCAAGGTGAGCAGTGGTGCAGTTGGAAGGGGCCAGTTATTTTCTATGTCACCTCTGCTTATAGTCCTGGCTTTCTAGAGCATCGGGGTGTTCTGGGCAAGGAGAATGAAGTCTGTCTTGCTCAAGACACCCACCCAGATCCTCAGCTCCAGGGTGGAAGCCCACAGTACCAACATGCATCTACTTCTGATATACCTGCCAGGCTGCTGTGGGCATAGATGGCTAGGCTGTGTGGCCCACACTTGAGCTGCTTGGGATTAGCAGCCCCTCTGCTCAGCAGCGTTAAAGCTTTTGATTATTTCTGAGCACTGGGTGGCCTCTTCCCTTATGAGAAGTCCGTGGACCTCCTCCCCACTCCTATTATGTCAGAGTTAATTGCTCTACAGTGGGGTGTCTCTCATGGTGGGGTGGCCAAGAAATACATCAGGGAAGGACAGTGTCCTCCACAGGTAAGATGCTGACGTGGAATTCTCTCTGTCTTTGATATCCAAAGGGCACTGAAACTGAAACTTCCTTTGAATAGGATGGTGCTCTGGCAATTTTTCTTCAGTGATTCCCTAGGGACAACCCTTTTTTGCCTGGCCTAGGCTGTTGGTGCCCTGTGTGAGGTCCTGAAAGTAAAACTAATGTTGCTTTCAGTGGATAGCTCACCCCAGTGGCACATCTTAATAGGAGAGCTTCCAGGTCAGCAGCAAATGTCCTCTGTTGCTAAGTATCCTGAGAACAAATCCCCCGTTGATGCCATGAAAGGCTGAACAAGAAGCTAAGGCAGGGCTTGCCACAGCTCCAGCGCCTAACTACCAAGTCCAAGGTAGAGTGGGGCAGGGCTTGGGAACAGATAGGAAAAAAAAAGAAAGAAAGAAAAGAACAATTGCTCTCTCTTTTAGAAATAGTGTAGTTTTAGATAAACTAGAAACCGGTAATATCCAGAGGACAAGAAGAAGGCCTGAGTGGCTTGCCCCAGGTCTGATAGCTCTCTGTGGTCTAATCCACTTGTTCTGAGAGTTTTAAGATTCCACAATAAAGGAAAGGACAGAGCTCTCCCAGAGTAACCAGGAAAACTGATCCTTATACCTGCCCCTATTCCAGAGAGGTCCATAGGATGGGAGCTGAAGGATCTGCCTCTTGGGGCACCTGGTTTGAGAATCTGAGTTTTTTTTTTTTTTTTTTCAACTTGTAATTTGCCTTGGAAATAGAAAACCTATCCACTAGTAGGGTATCCTCCTCACCATCCTCATAGGTAGCCTTTATTGTTCAGGGTGCCAGGTAAGCCAGGGAGAGGTCTACCAGTTCCTCAGCAATTTTGGTATATGAAAATGAATATTTTCTAAGAAAACTTTCTACAACTTTAAAGATTTCCATACATAGAACGCATGCATCTACTTTTATCTGGGTTTTTCTTGTAGACCAACAACACCAGCTTCACTTCCTTTTCTTCTTTTGTGGTATGAGGTTGCATATTGCGGGGAGGGGAGGTGACTTATTTGATGTTGGTTGAAGCTAGTTCCTCTGTCCCTGTCCTTACCACCTGGCTCTCTGTGTGGAACCACAGTTGGAAACTAAACATTACTTTTCTTACTCCCCCCCCCATTCCTTTTGACTAGAGAAATCAAATCGACAAGATATAGACACATAAGTTGCATAAAGTATACCGGACTGATCATGCAACATGAGGCTCACTTGCATTTGGATATAACCAAGGATGAGGTGCTGTGTTACTCATTGCCTCTTGAAGTCTCACCAAGCCTGTCTGACTGGCAGAAATTTCTATAAGTTCCTACTGGGACCATCCCTTAGGTATCCCAAAGCAGTTCAGGACCATGAGAAGAAGGAAACATGGGTGAGGATTCTGGAGGGCTAGCAGGCTAGCATAGGGAACGGGGCTCCTCCCTGTACCTCAGCAGAGCTGGGAGACTCAGCTGGCCGGGGAGGTCTGTGGCAGTGTCTCTGGGCTTCCTTTTTGATGATGTAGGAAAGGTAACACCGTGCATCTGAGGGACAGTCACTGACTGTATTTCATATACACTTGTCAGACCTTTTCCTAAAGTTGTATCCTTTCTGCTCCTGGCCTTGAACACCAGCTCTGAGCTTTGTATTATGTGCTTGTTGTGCACTGAGCTGCACTCTATAGTTCCCAAAGTAATGCTTTTTTTTACCTCTGACTTGGAGGGGGAGTATGGGAGCTACACCTGGAGCTCACCCTGCCTGCCCTGTGGAGATGTAGAGTGGCTCGTTATTGTTTCTTTTTCTCTCATCTGTCACATTAAGTCCCTGCCAGCCTCTCAGCGCTAAAGCAGTGGGCAAGTAACAGGATTAATGGCTTGGGAACCCCACCTATTCTCTGTGGGTCCCCACCTCATTGTCTGGAGAGGTATCTTTTCCACAGCAGCCTGCTCTTTCCATACAAAGGCCATACTGATGCAGACACCTGTCTACCCCAAGGAGCCCTTTCCATTTGTGAGCCTTCCGCTTCCTCAGCAGGGAGGCCTCTTCTCAAAGTCCGCCAACAACCCTCAGCCTTACCAAGCCAACCAAGGGTAAGTCATGTTTCTCAGCAAGGCATGGGCCTAGGCCTTGCTGAGCTGTCCGGGAAATCAGCTATAAACAAGTCTCTAAGGACCCAGGCACAGTCATGCACCCAAGCCTCCAGAGGCTTGTGGGATGGCAGAGACCTAGGCTAAGGCTCTGGGTAGCCAGTCACAAACCATGGGCATCTTTTGCTTTCAGCTCTCAAAATACCCTATCTGCTCTATATCCTGGTAGCTAGAGATAGCCTGCTAGGTGTGTGTGTGTGTGTGTGTGTGTGTGTGTGTGTGTGTGTGTGTGTGTGTTAAGAGCCTCGATAGTAGGTTTGCAGGAAGCCTTTGTTACAGCTTTGTTAGAACAAGCCTTCAGCAGCTCTAACAGACCCCCCACTATCTTTCCCCTACCCCTGCAGAGGAAAATCTGCCTGGGGTTCACTGCTCTGCTATAGGTATCTTCCTACCAAATGCTTGTTCTTCACTTAAAGTCTCTCTGGCTGGTCTGGACACAAACACAGTTCATATGGCCTTTGGGGCCAGGCTCCCCATACCCATCCCTAAAATGTATGCATTCTGAAAGTGATCTGCTGTTGCTGCATATTCTGGCCCCACAGCCTGGTCAAAAAGTAAGCTCCCCTAGCATGGAAGGGGTTAACTGAGATTCACAGTCACAGGGTTCAACAGGGAGAAAAACACTTGACCTCCACTGGCAAGGGCCAGGACAGAAGGGGCTGACTGAGCGTGCCAAGTTCTGTACTACCTGGCTTGCTTTTTCCAAATGACAGCCAGGTTGCAGGATTTGTGGGTTCAATTGCTTTTCACTCAACGCCCATGTCGAGCATAAATACTGCTTAGCCAAGGTACAGCTTTAAGCGGGATCCCTGAAGGGTGCTCTGGCAAGCAGAGGGTTGAAAAACGACTGTTTACATACACACCAGCTTGCATATACAGTGTTCTATAAAGCTTCCCACACCCCACGCCTTCCTATTTTATTTCTCTTCCTGTCTCTTTTCCAGACCTTTCTACCTGGAGAAAATCAAGAGTATGTAACTGTCCCTGCAGATGGTCTCTCTGTAAGGTAAGGCATCCACATTGGGTCCTCCCAAGTCCCCATGTATTATTTACTTATTTTTGTCCCCAGTCACCTGTCTTGGTTTTCTGGCAAGGGTCTGCGGAGGGAAGGGAGGGAGACACTAGTAAAGTGGAGGTTTCCCTGGGGGGGGGGGCTTCTGTTTCCCTCTGATGCCCCAGCTCACACTGCACAACAAAGGGAAGAAAGAGGCTAGCGATCTCTCTTTTGGTCTCCTGGTCCCTCATTTCCACCTCTCCTCTGCAGGATTCCTCTTTGAGACCCCCCCCCACCCCCAGGAAAGCCTGGGGTGGTGATAGAGGATCGAGTTCACAACACTAGACTACTGCTGAC
This sequence comes from Mus minutoides, assembly GCA_902729485.2. Classification (NCBI taxonomy): domain Eukaryota; kingdom Metazoa; phylum Chordata; class Mammalia; order Rodentia; family Muridae; genus Mus; species Mus minutoides. Next base: position 2,763,799 of record LR749561.1, on the reverse strand, counting down.
CTTGCCAGACCCTTTTCCTTGAGAAGCAGAGAGCCCTTTTAGAGGCCACTCTGTGCATTTGGGTACTTTGGCCACTTCCAAAGGCTTCATAGTTGAGGCTGATAGCTTCACACACCTCTCTGTTTAAAAAGCATGGAGGATGAGGTCTGGTGATTCCTGGAAGAGGTAAAGTACTCAGAGGACCCAACCCCCCACCCCTGCCCTGGAGGGTTCAGGAACCTCAAGCATACCTTTCATTTGCAAGGCCCTGTATTCTCATCACCACAGAAAACAAAAACTCACAAAAACTCACGGGACAGCTATTAAATAACTCTTAGAAGAGGTTAAAGGTCTTTCCCTTGGGGCTGAGAAATTTTGAAGCCTGTTTGGGTAGATCCTCAGGGGATACGACACAGAAATTAAACTTGCCGGTTCAATTTTAAAATCCGAAATATCTCTTCTCTTAAAACTGTTCATTGAAAACGTGTTTTAGATACCATGTTGTTTGCTGACTGGCCTTCTCTCCATTCTGGGGCTGGAGAGTCTCAAGGCCATGGCCCTAAGACTTCCGGGCTAGTTTTGGGGTGCCATCCACTTTCTGATTAGATCTGCTGACTTGTCTGTTGACTCCGGAGGGTGGGTTTTCAGACTTGAAAAATGTAAATGACAATTTAACTCCTTCCCTGCCAGCACATGACTGGAGTCTTTTCTTAGAGGATGCCAGCTTGGCTTGTATTCATAAAAGTGGGCACAGTGTCTAACCTGAGCAGAAAGAGGAGATTTGACACTTTTCATTTCAGGCCTGACACAGGAGTCTTTGGGAGCCAATATCTATTTTGTTTCCGACTGCAAAGTTGCAGCCAATGATTTGGAGGGGGGCGGGCACCTTCTGCTGGGAGCTAGTCCGGGAGGGAACAACTTATTCCTGAGTTCTCTTTTGCAAACATTATCTCTTGTTCATTAAAATAATAGTAATAAAAATAAGAATAATAATTAAAAGATGTCTGTGCTTTCCTCGTGCAGCGAGCGTCTGTCCCACCGCTTTCTAACTATGCCCTCTGTAAGGCCTCTAGTGTTAGACATTTGGGGAGGCACAGACACAGTCCAGGCGTGCTCTGTGCTCTCTGTCCTAGACACAGAGTCACTGTGGAGAATCTATGCTCTGCCTTCTCCTGGCCCATTCTCACTGCTGGGGGAAGGGGAAGGGGAAGGGGAAGGGGGCGCTCAGAGGAAACTCCAAAATAGAAAAGATCAGCTTGGTGCCCCAAGTAAGAGACTGACACAGTCACACCTACTATCTGGTTCCTTAGGAAGAAAACAGTTCAAGCAGGACATTCCACAGACAGCCCCCCAAACCCTGACAGTTCCCCAAACTTTACAGAGACCCTCCCCCATTCTTAGCCAATTCCAGTTATTTAAATTTTTGTTGTGTTCCCGTGCAAAGCACATGTATGGAGGGGTCATGTTATCCCACTTTCTGGGCCACTCCACTGAGGAGGGCTAACACACAAGGGAAGGGTCAAAGAGAAAAAAGGGGCCTCTTTCCCATGCATTTTAGATTATTTCATAGTGTTTAATGTGTCCACAGAAAGAAACTGGTCAGGTACCCACTACTTTTTCAAGGAAAAGGTAAACTCCCCCCTTCTTTTAAAAAAGCCAACAATGTTTTCTAAGCAAAAGAAAATCACAGAGGTCCATTAGTGATTTACATACAGAATGTGGCTTATCTGGAGAAACTGTATTTGTAAACAAATAGCTTCCTGTTTAATATATCTTTACATCTGTTTGTCTGTCCCTCTATCATCTATCTATCTATCTATCTATCTATCTATCTATCTATCTATCTATCTATCTATCTATCTATCTGAAAAGGAGAAAAGGGAGGTGTGTGGCCTCCTGAACGCATCTTAGAAGAAAAGCTATCTTACTTTCTTTGTAGTTCCCTTAAACGGGCTGCATCCATTCAGTTGTGAGGTTCTCTATTCCACTTCTCAAGTTTCCAGTTTGCAAAAATTTAAGGGCCACAGGGGGCTGATTCTCTGGGAATGTTACCAGAACCTTTGTGTGTGTGAGGGTTGGGGGGGTCACATTTGTCACCGTTTTATCTGAAGCTAAGCCCTTCCACATTTGTAAGCTTTAGAAGCAAAGCGACTTCTCTGGTGGGACATTGGGTACACACTTGCAGATTGACATTCCTGTCAGCGCCTGAGCCTGCCGACCACTTCGGGTATGGCTCTGTAAGCCCGAGGCTCCACAATGTAGGAGCTGACACCCGGCGCTGCAGGTGATCTGACAACAGATTGATCACCTCCGCGTCCTTGTGTCCCAAGAGAAGTCAAGGCCTGGTCCAAGTGTCCAGAGCTATTCAAGAACACCACGCTGAGCTGAGAAAGGCCTGCAAAGACCCGCATAGCTCAAAACTCCACAAAGCCTCCAGCCCTGACCCTCCTTGTGCCACAGTCCTAGCTGCCAGGACTCCCACACACAAACAACGCGACCTGCCTGCACAAGGTTATTCTTCTATGACTACTTCACCCTCTGCTTTTGGGCTTTGCAAAAGAAGTCATTTGGAACCCTGTTCTGAACCAAAGCATTGCCCTTCATGCTCCGCATCCTTTGGGAGAGGCGCGAAGTTTTCTCCTTGGATACAATAAATCTCAGGCTCTAGTCCCAGGCCTGGGCCACGGTCTTTGAAGACCCAGGGGGTCAAGAGTCTTGCTTGCCTTTACCTTGTCCTGGGCCCCAGGCTTCTGGGTTCCAGCGCAGTAGGGAGGAGTGTTTCTGAGAAACCCGGAATCAGTGAGTCCCTGAACTCAACCGAAGGTAGACGCAAGACCCCATAACAGAAAATCCAAGAACAACAGGCATTTCTATTTTACTCTCCGCATGCCTGACAAAACGTGATAGCCAGGCCTCCAAACTTATGCCATCAGAGCTTTCAACAACTCCTCCAATCTTTCAAGGAAATTTCCAGAACTTTTCTGATATGCATTCTTTTTCTCAGGCCTCCTCTAGCCAGTGGGCTTGTAGATTACTTCCTCAGCTGCCACAGCCTTTAAGGTGCCCAAAGCCTGCCGATCTCCATAATAGAAATAATAGTACCGAGTTGGGAAGAACTAGGGAAAAGAGTGGAAATGTTGATGAAAGGGGGATATTTCAAATGGTTTCAGTTGACAATTATCAGTAACCCCGACAGACAACTCCATTTAAAAAAAAAAAAAAGAAAGAAAGAAAGAAAAAGAAAATTTACTACTGCTCCCGAAAGCCGGTTTTTTTTTTCTTTTTCTTTTTTTTACATCGCTTTTAGGAAGATAGATGAACAAAACCTCGCGTTTCAAGCCATTTTGATCTGTAATTAAATGGCAGGACCGGTTTGTATTCTCCTACGGCTTTTACAGAAGTTGCAGTGATCCAAAGTCGGGTTGCTGTGTCAGAGTGGCATTTTTATTAATGAGAATACAAAAAGCTTGCATATTCTTAGCCCGGCTTGAATTTAGTTGCTAAGCAACCGGTGTATGGTAATTCATCCGCGAAATTTAAATCTTTGAGAAAGGATCCTGCGTTTTGCTGAATGGTCTCCACGAGGAAAACAACTTGTGGGACCCGCAGCAGCTGCCACTGTTCAGCTACTGGGGCCTTGCTGGGCTGAGCCAGAACTGGGCTGCCCCGCAGCCACTGCCACCACCCCACCTCGGTGCCCAGCGCTACCCTCCCTCTGGGAGAGAAGTAGGCTTTTAGTTGCCAGCTGCCTTGTCCCTCTTGCTAGTCTCCGAGTGCTCCCTGGTTTTCACCTGAGGCAAGCTCTCACCTGACCAAGTCGGTGTCCCTAGGGCTTCCCAGTCCAGACTATATGATTTTCCCCATCTCTTACTCTCATGAGAGTACACACACACACACACACACACACACACACACACACACCCCACAGAGACGGCCAGGAGAGAATGCCTGTTGCCCTCTTCCCAGACCCCTCTGAGGTCACTTCCAGAGTCCACTCTTCCTCGAGGAAAAGCGGGCTCATCAAGAACACAGCCCACAGCCCACCAGAAGGCCAGGCCGCCGCCGCTGGCCGGCAGTGACATCATAGGCTCCTGCTCGCCAAGCTCGCGCCCACATTTTAGGATACAGGAACAAACACGGATGTGAAATCAAGAATGAAAGAGAGAGTAATCTAATTAATAGGCCATGAGCCAGGCTAACAAAATCAAAGAATCTGATTACACAAGTACCCCTCTTGCTATCTCCGCCTCCCCCACCCCCGCTCTTCCAGACTCCTAGCTAATTCCTTTCCTAGGCTGGAAAGTTCAGGAGGTAAACACAGGGCCCTCAGATTTCCTTATTGAAATCAAGATCAAGCCTATCCTGGGGCTCCCGCAGCCAGGAGGTCACATGGGTGACCTTCAGGCCCTGGGACTAGGAGCCCCGAGGAATTGAAATGGCCATCCAAGCAAAGGGGAGCTTACTGGTCCAGGGAAGCAGGGGGCCCTCAGCTCTCTCATGCACCACTGCTAACAACAACACCTGCCCTGATTACTTCTGTCCTCTGCGGCCGGGATGGAGAAGGGAAGCTTTCAGTCTCAGCCGCTTTAAAAGGGTCTAAATATTTTTGCTGTCACTGTTAAACGTAACACTACTTTTTTTTTCTTTTTTTCACTGTATCACCTGAAAGATGTCACTGAAAGACTTGAACTCTCAGGGTCCCTTCCCTCTTCCCCAGCACAGAAACACAAGCACAGCCAGATATAGGTTGTTTTACATTGAAGCATCTTGCTCTAAGATCCACAGAGCCGGTCCCCTTCATTTCTGGAAAGAACAAGGTTCTTTTAACATCTTTCCATCTTAACGGTGAGAAGAAGCAGGCCCGCATGCTAAATGACTAGTTTCAAGCCTGTACCTAGTGCCGGGTACCTGTTGCATTTATTTGACAGTTGATTAATTACCCTGGAACTTGGGCAAACTAAACTCCCTGTGGAGAGAATATTTCTTCCTTCAATTTAGTTCCATAAGTTACAAGTTATTGTAGGCTTTTACTCTATTTACATACAAATTGGTGCATGTATGCCCATCTCTTTAAATGCATTTTGTATAGATATATAAAAGTGTCATTTTTGATTTAGCTTGAAGAGGTTGATCATTTATTATAAAAATAAACGAATAAATACAACAATATATTGTTGCTTCCAACAGGATAAATACTTTACAAATATATAATTTAAAAAACAAATTTAATTGTTAAAATTATTTAAAATATTACACTTATTGATAAAACTATGAATAGTATATACTGCATTTGATATAAGAACCAATTATTCTCTGAATGTTGAAAACCATTCATACAAAACCAGATCATGAGTATGGTAATGAGCAAACACTGGCAGCCTGGAGGAAGCAGGGGGGAGAGAGAGAGAGAGAGAGAGAGAGAGAGAGAGAGAGAGAGAGAGAGAGAGAATCCTTGGCTAATACTAAGGAGGGAAAATGCAGAGCAACACCAGCAGAGTGACTAATATTTTAAATACACCTTGAATTATTTATTGTACATACTTGTCAGGGGGAGGTGATTGGGTAGATGGGGTGGTCAAAGCTTGGATAGTGGCTCAGGAGCCACACTCTACTGTAAACTATAACTGGGCCTAGTTTGAAAGTAGCCAAGCTGATGGACCAGAACTTTGTCACTTTCCTTTGGGTTGGAAGGGGAAGAGTAGGTGGGCTGAATGGAGGAAACAAATGGGTAGTTTATGAAGCACAAGACATTTGTGCTGCATAAGAACACAATGACCAAATTCATTAAAAAAAAAAGACCTAGTGACATACAACAATATGTTCATTATTTACATGTGTAACAATATGAGCCTTAGCACAAAACCTCTCATATCTTCTCTGCTGTGTTTCAACCATGAATTTCATTTTGTAAATACATTCAAAGGATTGACTTTAAAACAAAAAGTGCAAGCATTAGCTTACTTTACAAAACAGACAACGACAAGCAAAACTGCTTGGTTTGCCTATCTTCAATCAAAACTTATTCCTCTACCCAGAAATCAGGGCTTCTTCCAAAGTGACCAGCAAAGGTTGCTTTTTAATAGAAGACAGTGTAAAATCTAACATCAGCTCTTTTGTCATGAGCTAAATCCAGAAAGCAGATACCTCCTGACATTTAAAATAGACCCATTCCTTACCTAGTCAGGCACCAGCAGGAAAACAAAATAAAACATCAAACAAAACAAAACACAAAAAGCCTCACCCTTAAACAAACGACAAAAACAAAACAAAAAACAAAAACCCACCAAGATCCCTCTCACATGTCAGTGGTATATACCGTTTACAAACAGCCTGGCCCATTCCTTGGTTTCAAGGAGGCCTTCTTGGCTTACCCTCAGAGTTCCTCAAACAACAACAACAACAACAACCAACCAACCAAAAAGATGATGACTCTCACCCTACCCCAACTCCAGGCAGTGTGATAACAATTAACAGGAGACACAGAAAACAAAAGTAAAGAGAAAGTAAAATGTGGTTTCTTATCTGCACCTTCATTTCTTTCTGTTTAATAAATATGGCCCTTTTCAGATTTCATGAATCAGAATGCTGGTGATTTTTTTTTTTTTTTTACTACAATTTGGTGTCTAAAATAACACAACCCAAATACATGGTCGTCTGGCTGGGCTCAATTTGTGCTATTGGGTCTGTCTGGGAGAAATAACTATTATTCTTTGTCCTCATAGTTTCCCAGAATTTTTTAACCCTTGAGTCTATATTGGGGGAAGGGGAAGCCAGCAGAGATAACAAAATTAGGCAAAAGGTGAATGGTATCTGAGATTGGGAAAAGCTCCTGTGTAAAATCATTGTTTTTCCCCCTAAGTACTTAAAAAAAAATACATACAATACAAGGACTCAACCAATCAGAGCCTTTCTCCTCTTTATCTCTCACAACCTGAGGTGTTTTATTTCCAGCTTGTAAATATTGATGCATTAACTTGATAAATGTGACCGTCCTGCAGGGTTTTATCTAAAAAGTGACCAAAATAACTAAAGCCTAGGCATTGGTAAAGAAGATGAAGAGTTACTATGCCTCTGAAGGACCAAACCACAGAAATGGGCAGCCTGGAGTCTGAGCTAGAAACAATCTCAGTACAGAGCAAAGCAGGGCTCAGTACCATCCTCTTTCATGAAAGAAATATAAGAAAGAAAAGCAAATATAGGCTTAATAATTGAAATTTAATCACACATAGGTATCAATGGGGAGTAACTGATATCAAAATACTTCATGAATTTATAAGCTATCTTTCACAACTATTGACCCACAAAGACAGAAAAAGAAAGAGAAGAAAGAAAAAAGGAAAAGAAAGGAAGAAAGGAAGAAAAAAAACCCAGGGATATACTGGAAGGCAAGGAGATCAAAAAGAGGACCTAAGACCTAAGAGGAACTGTATTTACCATGACAGACTGGTAGGCATATTTTCACTGGTAATGTAGCAAAACACAGGTACTTTCAAGAAAATGGCTTAGTACTCATAGATCACTTGGCAAAAGCACTAGAGACACCCATTGAAACTGAGGGTCAGGAGAATATTGTGGAATTTATGGGCCAACAAGGAGTGAATCGCCACTATTGCTAAAGCACAGATATTTTAGCAATCCTAGCCTGTTCTGGAGGTTTCAAACATACCTTTGCATGGGGGAAACTCCACTCTCTTAATGCTATGACTTAAGGATCTGCATTAGTAAAAAAATATTTTCTAAAGGATTCTTTTCTTCCCACACAGTGTTTATGCATCAGACACAGACCATTTCATTCTAACAAATTTATTTTCTCAATCAGCTCTTACGGATTCACTACTCAAATTAAATTACAATCAAATGATCACATCAAAAGATACCCTTATTACCTAACAACTGTCCATCTTTTCATTTCATTTTGATTTGTGCTCGTCTGAAAAAAACACGTAATACAAGATCTGGGGAAAAATAAATTACCGTTTTGCAGCAGTTCATAAGTATTTTGAATAAAATATTAAAAGAAGTCATTTAATGAAAATATAAAGCAAATATTTTTAGATCAACAACGGATCTAACGATTCTATATTGCCGTCATTTGAAAAGTCTGTTTATTAAAACCTACCAAAAACACTGCTTGGAAATGGCAGTATTACATAATCACATCCGCAGCACCCATTCAATCAAAGTTGGCAACAGATTGAGGGCAGAAGTCAGGGAAGTGCGCGGTTGGGGCTGTCTTTCCACACCCTTTTTATCGGAGTCAGTCCAGAAATAAAAAATAAAAAATGTTAATAAAAAAAATATTAGCGGCGGAATCTTTAGGCATGGTCCACCCCGAGCGGTAGTTGGCAAAGCCCGGGTTCGGTGGTGGAGGCCTGGCCCTTCTGGGCGGTCTCAGAGGCTGGGCGCTGGCCCCGCTGTTGTGCCCTCTCCGCTAGTGGATTGCGGCTGGACATACCTACCCTTCAGCCTCACCCAGCCTTGGCTCTTTCGCGATGCTTTTATTTCCAAGTTTACTGCTAGGATGCTTTCTTTTGGCTTTCTTGTTCAGTCTGTGAACTTCAGAAGCTGTGAATCTTTCTCCCCAGACTCTGTTTCTCCTTTCTTCCCATTTCTTAGTTGATTTATTTGTTCCCCAAAGACTTGAATATGGCCAAGAAAAACACTGTCCAAGAGCAGAGTCAGACCTGCAGGAAACCTGGTGCGTCTTTCTTTTCAGGTCGCTCCTCATAAAGAAAGTTTCCATGGATCTTTTAGGCAGCCCTTTTGGAAGAAGTGGAAGAAAGGGGAGGGGGTCTCTCTCTTATCTCCGAGGCAGGTGTTCTCCACCGACGATGCCATGCAGGACATCTCGGTGTGGACAGTACCCCAAGTGTGCAGGTTAGGTGCCTTAGGCATCTTCACCCTTCTTTCAAAACAGAAGCAAAACACCACCACAGTATAAACGAGATGTCCTTGTTGCCCCTTTTCCTCCTCCGGTTTTGTTTGTTATATATGCATATAAAACAGTCTTGGTATTTATTATGTTTAAAAATTTTTTTTTGGTCCCTCCTTCCTTTGACTTCAGAAAGAGTCTCATCGGTCTCCAGCTGTCCTCCCCCCTCCTAGGGCCGTGGCACGCCTGTCTTTGGGCGGAGGGGAGGAGGCCTAGATGCTCTGGCACTGGCCAGGTGCTGGGTCTGCGCGGCGGCAGCGGCAGCGGCTGCGGCGGCGGCGGTGGCGGCGGCGACGGCGGCGGCAGCAGCAGCAGCGGTGGTTCTCGGCGGCGGCGGCTCGGAGACGGCGGCGACGGCGACCATGGCGGTGCTGACAGCGGCTGCAGAGGTGGAGGCGGCGGCGGCGGCGGCCCTCTTCGCGCGGCGCCCCGGCATTCACTGCACGCTGGTCTGCAGCCCGTGGTGCGGTGGTGGTGTGTCAGCGCTCACAGTACCCACTTGCGAGTAGACATCGTCCGGCGTCTGCTGCTGGATGCCAGGGGGCGTCATGCGTTTTTCCTTTTGGCGTCGGTTGCAGAACCAGACCCGCACGACCTCCTTTTCCAGCTGTAGGCTGTCGGCCAAGTTGGTGATCTCCTGCGCCGAGGGTTTAGGGCACTTGAGGAAGTGGCTCTCCAGCGCGCCTTTGACGCTAACCTCGATGGAGGTCCGCTTCTTGCGCTTGCGGCCCTGCGCTGCGATCTTGTCAATGCTGGTGGGGCTGCCAGTGCTCGAGTCAGCCTCCTCCAGCCACTTGTTCAGTAGCGGCTTGAGCTTGCACATGTTCTTGAAACTGAGCTGCAGGGCCTCGAAGCGGCAGATAGTGGTCTGCGAGAACACGTTGCCATAGAGTGTACCCAGAGCCAGCCCCACGTCCGCCTGGGTGAAGCCCAGCTTGATGCGCCGCTGTTTGAACTGCTTAGCGAACTGCTCCAGGTCGTCAGACGTCGGCGTGTCCTCGTCCGAGTGCGGGTCGTGGCTGTTGAGTCCTGGCCCCGCGCCGCCGCCGCCGTGATGCGGGGGTCCCTGCGCGTGGTGCGGGTGCGGCGGGTGCGGGTGCGCGTGGTGGTGATGGTGGTGATGGTGCTCCGCTAGCTCGGGCGTGTCCCCGCGCACTAGCCCGGGGTGAACCAGGCTCTGGGCTCCACCGCCCGCTCCACCACCGCCACCGCCGGGCCCCGGGGGCGCGCTCAGCATGCCGTTCACGGTGAAGCCTCCGGGCTGCGAGTACAGCAGACTCTGCGGCGGCGGCTGCTGGCCACCCGCCATGGACGGGAGGTGAGCGGCAGCGGCGGCAGCGGCGGCGGCAGCGGCGGCGGCGGCTGCGGCCCCCCAGCCCCCAGGGTGCCCCTGGTGAGGGGGCGGTGGCGGGGGTCCGAGGTGCGGCGGTCCGCGGTGATGCAGCGCGGTGCCGGCGTGCAGGTCTTCGCGTCCAGCGCCTCCCTTCACGTCGGGGCCCTGCGGCGGCGGCGGCGGCGGCTGTGGTGGCTGCTGGGGGCTGCCGGCCATGCCCACCGCGCTGCCCGACCACGGTGAGCTGGCTTCCACAGCGGCGGCGGCAGCAGCGGCGGCAGCGGCGGCAGCGTGGGGCAGGGCGGTGACCCACTGGTGAGCGTGGCTCAGCATATGGCCGCCGTTGCTGGCGGCCATGGCCCCCTGCATGAAGTCGCTCTGGACCATTTTGACGGAGGACGGGTCCCCCCGGTAGGCGCCCGAGGTCACGGCGGCGCTTCCCGGCTGCATGCCGCCGCCGCCGCCCCCCGCCCCGCCGCCGCCGCCGCCGCCGCCCCCTCCGCCGCCGCCCGCCCCGGCCGCGTCCGAGTGCACAATGGAGCCGGCCGTGAGCAGGCTGTTCCCCGGCAGGTAGGGGTTAGAAGCCGCCGTGGCCATGCCGCTCCGCTCCCGCCACCCCACCGCCGCCACCACCGCCGCCGCCGCAGCAGCAGCCGCGGCCGCAGCCGCCGCCGCCGCCGCCGCCGCGCCCCCCCCGCCTCCCGCCTCCTCCCCCCGCTCCTCCTCCCCCTCCCCGGGTCCCCGCCGGCCCCGCCGCCTTCTCCGCCGCCTCCTCCTCCGCCGCCTCCGCCCCCGCCGCCGCCGCCGCCGCCGCGGCCCGGGGCTGCAGCTGCAAGGCCGCTTGGCAGGGCGCGGGGGTCGCCGGCTGGCCTCGGTCAGCAGCAGCAGCCGCCGCAGCAGGAGCAGCGCCCTGGGGAGGGGGGATCGCTTCTCTGGGCGAGCTCCGTGGCCAGCCCCTTCAGGGGGGGTCGTGGTCTCCCCCCTGGCCGGGAGCGATCGGCTGGCTCCAGCGAGGCTCGCCCACTGGGGCGGGGACCCGTACTTCGGGCGCTCTCTCCGGGAGCAGGGGTTCCGCGGCTCCTCCTGTCCTCAGGCGAGTGCGGACTCTGCCCCGGCACAGGGCTCTGTCCACCTGCTAAGCGAAGGTTTCACGGGAGACAACAAAGGACGAAGCGGTTCCTTTCTTCCCTGGCCAAATTGTGGGTGGCCAGCAATCCAGCCGCTCCTAGTTGGTCCGCTGTCTTCCCTGATCTTCAGCAACACATCTTACTGTTTCCCCTTACTATAGTAAAACTTTTCTGGTCCTTACAGGCGTGGTGATGCTGGCGGTCGCGTCTGCGGAGTGGGGAGGCTGACTCTTCTCCCCCTCTGGTTCTCTTCTTTCAAGTTTTGTTTTGTCCTAGGAAAACTTCTTGCGATGGTGCATTTCTCTGAAGTTGTTATTGCTGGAGTTCTTGGACGTCTCTGAAACAAGAGTCCCTTTTCATTTTCCTCGCGACACTCACAGTCTGGTGCGACATCTTTCCTTTTGGGTAGAAATTAGGAAACAAATATAACAAGGCAAAAATTGAACAGGAAAAAAAATGTTGAATTGTTCTGTTACCTTGTTGCTGAAGGTTGGGGTTGATGTTTTATTTTTCCCCGGCAGTTGTCTGGAGAAGGAGGAGGAAGAAGAGTGCATTGGTGGAGGTGGAGATGTGTGTGTGCATACAGGGAATCCTTGATACACAACCAACTCCTGTGGGCACGTTGTACCGCTCCTAGAGTACCCGACGGCGGGCGCGGGAGCAGGCGTGCCGGGGCAGAGTTGCAGCCGGAGCTAGCTCTGCGCCCGGATTCTCTCTTTCTCTCTGTCTCACTTTCCCTCTCTCTCTCTTTCTCTCTCTCTCCCTCTCTCGAGCGCCCGCTCCCGCTAGGATCTGACAGTTAGCTCTCCGTCCCTCCCTCTCAGAGCAGGGACTGTCGAATGTTTACCCTCCGCCGCAAGCGCGCACCCACCACCACACTTTCCCAAATACAAGGAAGTCGAGCACCAGGGCCCCTGCTGATTGGCTACCCGCTGGGTGATTGGCAGGCCTGGAATGACTAGCTTAGGACGCCTGGCCCCCCTTCCGGCCGTTCCGATTGGTTGCTTTTTAATTTAGGCAGAGCGTCGTAGAAGCTGGAAATCTGTCCTCCCCCCCCCCCCCCCCCCCCCCCCCCCCCCCCCTTCCCCCCCCCCCCCCCCCCCCCCCCCCCCCCCCCCCCCCCCCCCCCCCCCCCCCCCCCCCCCCCCCCCCCCCCCCCCATCTCGCTCCACCCCTCCGCCACATCTTAACTCTTAGTGTCCAGCCCAAACGTCTGCGTTCCCTTGGCGGCTCCCTGTGTTCGCGATTGGTCTGGGGGGTTGGGGGAGAAATGGAAGAGAAAAGGAGGGGGCGGGGAGAAGGGGACCAGAAGGAAAATGAAGAGGTGAAAAATCATGAAAAATAGCAGTCTACCCATTCTACCTAGACTGCGTTGTGTCGCACTCCCACCCCACGCGAGAGATTTGTAAAGCGCGCGCCGCGGATGTACGGTTCAAGCTAATACCTATAGACAGATGTGCCCCCACTGGTTTCAAAGTTTCCTCTTCCCTTCACGCGCGGGCCCCCATCTCCGTCCTGCAGGAGGTGGGAAAGGAAGGCTTGCCTCGCGCAGAGCTCCTGTGGCCAAGCTTCTTGGAAATCCGCCACTGCAACTTTGTGCAGCCACGGCGCGCTGGCGGCGACCCTCTTTGTTTAAGTTCTTGGATGCCATCATCTGGGAAACCTGCAGCCCTGTATCAGCGCGGGGCCCGCGCGTGCGAGTCGGACCGCTTGCTGCGGCTGCTCGCTCTCCCCCCCCTCCCTCTCTTCTTCTCCCTCCTTTCCTCCCTCCCACCCACCCTCCTCTGGGATTCTTGCAAGTATCGTGCGTGCCCTTGTGAGTTTGGAGGGTGCCGGTCAACGAAGCCACGCGAGGTATTTGAAAGGCAATCAGCCCGACCGTCCCCCTAGATTCATCGTAAGTGTATTCGATCGCAATGCCTTTAGAATGCAGTGTCTGCCTCAGCTCGCCTAGAGGGCTGAGGGCTGCGGGCCGCTAGCTGCTCCCCCCCCCCGCCCCCTTTACCGCTGACTCGTGTGTGTGTGTGTGTGTGTGTGTGTGTGTGTGTGTGCGCGCACGCGCGCGCGTGTGAGTGAGTGTGAGTGTGTTCATTGGTGGGGTTTTCACTCGCTTGCTATTCTTGGGCATGGGGGCGCTTTATTTTCCTCTTTCTTTGGGTCTCAGGTTTGCGAGGTGGCTGTGACCGCTGGCGACAAGTGCTTTTTCAGCCGCAACCCAGCTGAAAGAGTTAAGGGGCCGGGAGGAGGAGTGCGCCCGGTAGGCGGGAGAAGAGGGGGTGGGGTGGGGTGTGTGTGTGGATGGGGGGGGGGGACGCGGCCAAGCGGAAACGCCGCACAGAGGAACCTCAGCGAACCAAGAAAAAAGAGAAAGTGGCAACGAAAACAAGGACAAATTAAATCCTCCTTGGGGATTTCCAATGAACTAACCCAATTCGGACATTCAATAAATACAGGACTCCTAATGAGAGTGCGTGTGCTTGCACCCCGCACCCTCAGCTGCAGGGCACCGGCCCGCAGTCTGCAGTCCCCAGCCCAAGCAGCAGCCGAGAACGTAACCCGGCGGCCGGTGTGCTTCGAATATAAAGAACTGGCCTGCCTTCTCCCCGATGCATAATTTCTCTAGAGAGCTCACTTCTGTGAACTCAGTTACAGAGGGAGCTCTCCAGCTCAGCAGCAGCCTCGCAGCCTCTGCGTGATCTCGAGATTAACCGTAGACACGGGGCATTTACGTAGGATTGGGTCCAGCTCCTGCTTGCTGGGGTGAAAAGATACCATCGTAGAAACAGATCTAAAAGGCAGCAGTAACCAAAGCCCCCAAACAGAACGGATTCCCCCCTCCATCCCAAAAGGTTCCTTTTTATATTTATATATGCGTATATGTATATATAAAAGATGGAACACAGATTTCATTGAATAAATCTGAGATCTCCAGGTGCAGACGTTTGAATAGTCGGTGCCAGCACCCCGTGTTTTCCTTTCCTGCCGATTTTGCTTGGATCCGGCTCAAAAACCGAAAGAGTCTCGTGGTTTTGTTTACACTGAATGGGGAGGATAGGAACAGAGCCATGGGGCCGCCTTTCATTAATATACAGTGAGGATTTTGTCTAAATTACTGCTATGAGTTTCACAGTACACGCTTTCAAAAGCCGTCTCAGGTGGCCTGATGAAACGGGATAGCGCCTCAGCAAACAGATCCACTTTCTCTCTTTGCAAGGAGGGTGTGCACGTTCGGGAAGCCCCCCAAACGCTGTGCTCCTCAATAACAGAAACGCACTTCTGTTCCCAGGTCTGTCCTGTTCTCCCCCCCCCCCCCCGTACTTAGTTCTCAAATCGCTCCCCAGCTTCTCCCCCCCCCACTCCCGCCCCACCCAATCCGCCCCCTCCCTTTGCGGAGTGTGATTGTTTTGTCTGGAAAAAAAAATCCAAAGTATATAACAAGGGGAGAACAGTTAGTGCTGATTTTCATTTGCATACATTTTCATATATTTTGGTGAAAATAATAGACGAGAGAGAACCGGGCTTAGAGGAGTCAGTGTAAAGAGAAGGCTAAGGATAACTCGGCTCTGGAGAGTAGAGAATATGCCTTCTCTTCTGCCCCTCCAGGAACCTTACTTTTTTTTTTTTTTAAACAAAAAACAAAAACAAAAAACAAAAAACAAAAAAACCAACCACCACCTTTTATTTAAAAGTCTAACCTTGGGAATTTGCTGGGTAAGTGTTTTTTTTTTTTTTTGCTGTTGTTGTTGTTTTGTTTGTTTGCTTTTTCTTTCTCTGCTTCCTCTTTTTCCTTCCTTTCTGGTGTATTGTTTATTTATGTTCTTGAAGGTTTGGAAGCTTTATTTTCATTGCTTGGGAGGAGTGGGGAAGGGAAAGTGTGTGGAAGGGAGTGAGTAAGACAGGTCTGACGTTTGCTAAAATAATACATAAAAAGGTGGACTGATTCCAAAGGCCCTCACAGCAAGAGCTTTACCCTTCTGAGAGAGAGAGAGAGAGAGAGAGAGAGAGAGAGAGAGAGAGAGCTATTAATTTTAGTTGTTGATCATGGGAGGGGTAAACCCTAGAAATGAGTTGCTTACTAAACATAAATATTTCTTATTTGGAATTTTCTCCAGAGAATCAGGGCTGAAGAGGGAGACGCCTGGCCTGTCGGTGGTGGGGGTGACTGAATTGTGAGTCTGCCCAGATTAGGACAGGGAGCTGTAGCATCCAGTGAGGAGGGGAGGGGCTGGCAACCAGAGGACAGAGGGCTAGAGACTAGGAAGAAGTGAGAGAGAAGAGGCAGGAAGTCAAGGTCCCCCGTTAAAGCTGCAAGTGAGGAGCAGGGGGGTGCTGCTGTCCTCCTGACTCAGTAGAGAAAATCCATCAGAAAGAAGGTGATCAATCAAAACTAACCAGGACATCCCGGCTCTCCACTCCCCAAGGACGACGGAGCTTCAGCATAGAGTACCAGATTTTCCCATGTTTTCTATTTTTGACTGTCAGATCTATCCCTCCCTATTACTATCCCCCGTTTTTTATAAAATTCAAGGGTATACTTACTTAAATAAACATGGCCGAAAGAAATAGCGATGCTCAGTCCAGGCCAATGTGATTATCTTACTTTAGTGAAATGGTCTGGGGATGATTTTTTAACCGCTTCTTGGATTTGTTCCTTTGAAGAAAGCCACATTGGGAGGGGAGTATCAAATGTCTGAAATTATACTGCACTTTTGTATACAGAACACCTTGCAATTTTGAATTGGTAATTTATTTGGAAACAGTTGATGCTAAATCAATGCAGTAGTTTGTAATGAGGGAGGAAGAGGTGTCAGTTGGGGAGGGGCTCGGAATCACCAGGTTTCCTCCCCTTGTTTACAGCCTTGCCTCTGACTGGGGTTAACTCCGTGTGCTCCATTGGACCAGATGCCATATAGAGCTGCTCCCTGAAGATCATTTGTTTCCTTGATGGGGAACATTTCTGAGCAGAGCATATTGGTTGCCATAGAGAAAGAAATAAAAGGAAGAACACTAGTCACATTAAGCTATATGTTTGTGCACTGGGCTTTAGATAAAAGGACCTTGATTCAGCCAAAGAGGAGAAGCCAAACTAGAGATTTCTAGGACCACTAAAACTAGCTTTATTTTGTTTTGGACTTTTACAGTTGAAACATATAAGCTAATTTTATTGGTTGTTGTTAATTTTATATGACACGGTTTACTGAACAAAATAAACTTTGCTTAGCAGTACACTATTGACTAGTCGGCAGGGGGCGCACTGACTCGACTTAGCAGCAGCTGAGGAAAATGTAGCCAGTTCAAAAGCAAATCTGTCTTTCCAAACTTGCCAGAAGAACAAACACCCTTACCTTTCCTGTGCATGTTCAAGGGAAGAAAGGAAATGATTGGGCAGCACAGGATTTAAAATACCAGGACTGTGATCTCTCCCACCCTAGCCATGTCTGTAAAAGACCCAGGGGGCCAGAGAATATTGAAACTATTTCTCCATTTCTCTCTGGAAAATGTGGCTAGGGTTGTTTATAAAATGGGCTGGGAGAGAGAGAGAGAGAGAGAGAGAGAGAGAGAGAGAGAGAGAGAGAGAGAGAGAGAGAGAGACTCAGAACAGTTAAAGAATCCCTGTTATGGTTACAGTATAGGTTACTTAAGAAACTATCTTTCAGGCTGATGATGGTGATTATTTTTTGGAATTGAACTAGAAAGCAAAATGAATTCTGAGGTAGTATATGTAAGAATGATGGTCCTTTCAGCAGGGCATAATCTCACAATTGGGTATAACGAAGGGCCTTGAGGATATAGCAGGTGCTTGGGAGCCTTCAGTCCATTTGATACCTAGTACCTACTTTCATTCTTCCTGTTTTCAAAGGGTTTAACAGTTACTCTTGAAGGGCTCTGTAGAGAAAAGAAAATACAGGCTAGACAAAGGATAGAGGTAACCTTGGACTTGAACCTTTCTAAGGACAGATAAAGAGGACTTTTAGTGGAGCATAAAGTTTCTGCCCCTAAGATTTTTTTTTCCTTTTGTGTATGTGTGCTACAATGAAAACCCGTAACAAAGAAGGAAAAAAGTTCTGTAGCAAACTAGGAGACTACCTAAAACAGTGAAGAGCAAATCCTAGTTGGTTTTGAGGATGTCAGTGTGTCTTAGACAATTTTCCCAAGGAGATTTAGAGAGTTACTAAGAAAGCCAAGGCTTGAGTGACGAGGGTGTGAAGCTGTCTTCCACAGTGCAGCTGAAGGCACCTGTGAATAAACGAGTCACAAAGCCTGACCTTTCTGATAGCTCTGCTGCTCCTCTAGGGGTGGGGGTTGTTGCCACTGGCTTCTTTTCAATACTGCTCCAAGCCAACCAGGCTTCAGTCTTAAGTTTTTCTTTTGAAACTAATTTTAGCAGGTCGGGGTTGGATTGATGTGCGATGCGAATTCATCTAGGTTTGAAAGATTATAAGAATCGTGTAAGCAAGAGACACTCGCTCAGATACACGTATACCATATGATTTCACACTAGACCTTACATGTTTGGCGTCAGGAAATGCAGTGTCAGGTTTGTGCGAATAAACTCAAGTGGAGAACTGGGGAAGGTTTCATTTGAACAAAACCAGCGCCTTTTTCCTCAGCTCTGCATTGCAGACAAAAGATTTCCAGGAGAAGTCCACAGAGTGGGACAAGTCCCAAGCTTAGCTTGCTCTGCATGCTCAGGGCTGTTCAAAGCATTCAGAATGTATTAGTAGGGAGGGGACACTTTGTTTTTTTATTCATCCATATCGCAAAACATTGGTGAAGGTCTCCCTGTTCTTCATACAGCAAGTTACTCCTGTGTTATAGTTCCTTGGAGCTGTAGTTGTCTAAGCTGCTGTTTCTCTCTCTCTCTCTCTCTCTCTCTCTCTCTCTCTCTCTCTCTCAGAAATATACTCAAAAGAACAAGGAAGTGGAGGGAACCCCCGTGGTCCACTTTCAGCAAAAGAAACAGAATATAAAAATTTGGGGTAAAGCAACAAGTTAATTTGAGGTGACCTGCTGGGGCCATGTTAGAATTCTGCAAGGACTTGGGGGTGGGGGATAATCAGTATAAAGGAAGGTCCAAAGTTCTGGGCAAAAGATACAGATTCAATTGTTGAGGATAGTGAAGGTGCTTTTGCCAAATGAGAGAATGTAGAAAATCACCTGAGTCAGACGTGCCCAACATGAAATGGGCACTTCTTCATTTGCTTCCATTTGACAATGACAATGACAAGGCAGTCCGATAAAGCCCAACACAAAAGCAGCTTCTCTCAGCACTTACACATTAAAATAGATGTTTGGCCTACCCATAGTCTGTACTGCATGGCTTATACACATGGGGAGGGCTCTGCAACACTGGCTTTTCGTTAGAAAAGAGGCTTTATCTGGTGGACAGTGGACTGGTCGTTTCTTGGTCTTGCTAAGGTTTTGGAGTATGCACCCCTTCCCCCCGCTTTGTATCTCTTTAATATCTGTTTTATATGATCTGAAGGAAGGGAGAAAACACTTAGGTTTCTTCAGAATGGGCTAAAGGAGTAATCATGAATTCAAAGAAACCATGATTCTTTAAAGTAAGCTCCCTCCTACTTACACTACAGGGCATTTCTAATTGTGCAAAATAAACCGAGAAAGCACAGTAACTTGGTAATACTGTATGTGCTTTTGAAGCAACCCATTTCCAACTGCTTGCCCACTCTAGTTGTGTGCCTGAACCTGTCAAGTCTGGTAATGCTCTCTCCCAATTGCTGGAGAAGCTGCAACTAATGGATTATTCTTGGCTGCCCTTCACCACCCTTCCTGTGCTCCCGACATCATAGCCTCTTTCAAATTTCAACTCCTAGGACTAGGTAACACAGAGTCCAGCTGATAGACTAGAGGCGATGGTGAAAATATGATTCATTGGCAACAAACGTGGATATGTCCTAGCTAGAAAAATATTTCAAGGTAAATTTGGTGTGTGTGTGTGTGTGTGTGTGTGTGTGTGTGTGAGAGAGAGAGAGA
This sequence comes from Mus minutoides, assembly GCA_902729485.2. Taxonomy (NCBI): domain Eukaryota; kingdom Metazoa; phylum Chordata; class Mammalia; order Rodentia; family Muridae; genus Mus; species Mus minutoides. Next base: position 2,744,433 of record LR749561.1, on the reverse strand, counting down.
GAGAGAGAGAGAGAGAGTTTGTGTGTGTTATAAAAAACAAAAGCCCAGAAATATGAACTGAGTTTTACCAGAGGTGTCTGGAGTTTATATTCTTGCATTGGTCCTAAAAGATTGGAGTTATTCTTTGCTGGAGGTCCTCCCCCACCAAGCATTGCTTCTAAGTTTTACAGCATCTTCTCTGTGGCCCAACCAACAGTGCTGGGATGGCAAAGAAAGCTATTCTTGTACTCTGGTGCCTTTGTTGTTGTTGTTGTTGTTGTTGTTGTTGTTGTTTTGACATTTGACCTTAGCTAGTGTCTGAGGAACCTGGTGTAGAGCAGGCATTTGGGGCATTTTGTGCTGATGGCTGCTGCTCTTTTCTCTCCAGTGCTGCGGCTGGGGCTTCATTCTACAGCTCAGGTCCTTCCCTGGGGTCTTATCCAACTCCCTGCCTGCCTGGGACAGCCCTACTTTACTGGTGTTTTCAAGAAAATGTAGCTGTTGCTATCCACTTAAAAAACAAACAAACAAACAAACAAACAAACAAACCACACAGTGGCATGTGTATCCACAGAGAGTTGATGCTTCTAATACTCCACAGTTTGTAAGAATATAGTTTCAGCCACTAAACTACTTGATGGAAGTCTAGGTGTTAGAATGACTTGACCTTGCTTAAAACGGCTTCCTGTGTGTCCAGTATTGCTGTTCAGATTCACCTTTCTGCCTAAAATTTCTGCAGGGACCCTGGTTAATAAACCCCGAGGAGGGGATCACTGACTCAGAGTGGCAGTTCATAAACATCAAACATTAATTTAGTATTAAACCAGGGCGCCCGCCAAATCACCCAGAAGTCACTGCACAGTACTAGTAAATGCTGAGGACTGTGCTCTCCTTATTTTTATTCCACAAAATCGATCAAGTAAAAATTTGTTTGGAATAAACAGCATTAAATGTACCCCAAATTAAAACATTGTACGATTTTATTGGTAGGGTCTTGGCAGCAATCCTCATCCAGGGTTAGAATGCATGATTAGAACTCCCCCCCCCCCCAGGAGACTTGAGCTCCCACTCTTCATGTGGAATGGGGCTTCCATTCAATGGTGTGGGGGGTGTCCTTCTCTCCTCTCCGACCCTACTATTTATGTGATTTGTGGGAGCCGACAGGGACATTTGCCGAATTCGGCAGGAATCTGTTGGGCCTCAGGGCTAAGTCTGTCTTTCTTCTAACGCATTCTAAGGGCATTTTATTTTATTTAGAGTTCAGTTTGCATAATAAAATTAAAAGGCTCCCATTACTTCTCCTTTTCTGCCAGCGACGGCCCAGAAAGGTCTTTTAGAATGTTATTTGAAAGTAGAGCGCTCCGCAGAATCCGGTTAACAGTGCTTTTCCATGGAAAAGAAAAAAGGGGGAAAAAAGCTAACCCTCAAAGCGAGAATGGGCCGAGGTAAAAGGGATGAGGTAGAGGAAAAAGCTAGGTGAGATGGAGGAGACTGGAGCGGACACGAGAGAACAGCAAGACTGGTGAGGATTCAGGACCAGATAGATAAAAGCTGAGTCACCCAACAGGTCTTTGGGCACACAAGGAAGAAAACACACACACACACACACACACACACACACACACACACACACACAGAGAGAGAGAGAGAGAGAGAGAGAGAGAGAGAGAGAGAGAGAGAGAGAGAGAGAGATCGAGAAGCCCAGAAAAATCTAGGTGCAAATTGTACCCATCTTTGGGGCCTCCTTCTCTCCTGGCCATAAGAGCGCTGCCTTGGAGCTTGGCACCGCCTGCCTGCCTTTGTCACCCGTTCCGAGCGCGGCCACGAGCTCCCGCGGCGGGCTTTGTTCCCGCGGAGCGGGGCAGGACCCCTAGCACTGCCGCGCGTCCCCGACCGCCCCTGAGCTGGGGACCGTGGGGGTGGGGAACTCGCTACAGAAAGGGGGACCAGAGAAGCTCCGGTGGGCAGGGCGTTTGAGCCCGGGAATTAGTTTCTTTGCTCCTTTCTGTAATTGAGCTGTTCTCTTCTCGCGGAGGGGGTCTTGGTTGAGCAGGAGGCAAAAGAGCTGCAAAGGGGGCGCCCGTTCTCGCCCGTAGCTGGGCAAAGAACTATGCGCGCTTCTGTCCACCGATTTGTATGGTATGCATGTATGCATGTATGGATGCACTCAAGGATGTATGGATGCATGGTTGGATTGATGGATGAGGAAAACCATTGAATTGGGTCCTAGGATCTGGGCTCCTGGTTCGGATGTTGACGACTCCAGGGCGTCTCAGGTTGGTGTGGTTGGTTCATCCGTAAGACCTGCTCTCTAGGTGCTTTGGGGCCGCGGGTGGGCGCTGTGTATATACCCTTGAGGTCAAGCTGCTGTACAACCACAGCGCGCAGATCTCTGCTGTGGAGGCCTGTGGCGAGGGACAAAGAAGTAGATTCTGGGAGCGAGCAGAGGAGAGGCGCGCACTGGAATCCACACACTGATTTGCACACCGAGGCTCGGGCTCTACCCCATGAACTCGCTCCCCCCCTCCCCCAGGTACCTAGGGCTCTGCTTCTGTAAAGTTCGTCACCACAGAGCCCTCTCTCTTTCCCTCCTTTCTACACGCTTTTAGCTAGTTGGGTGTGAAAGAGTGTCACCCTCTTCCCAGCCATCCCCAAAGGTGTGGGCAGATTGCAAGAGTTGCGGCCTCTGTTATTGTTTGTCAAACAGGCCCTTTCTCTTGGGAGAGGGTCGAGGGGCGTGAGGCGGATCCTGGGCCAGGATTACATTAATCAAAGCATTATTTCCCCAGAGAAGTCGAACACAAATGAGAATAAATCCTAATAAAATTGGATCGCAGAAAAACGGAACGCTTTGAGTAATCTGTGCTGCCTGATGAAATTCTCATATTTATAAGATGGGTTGTCTCTAAAAAATTTTCTGCACACCTCTGGCCTTGGCTTGGCTTGGGAAGGCACCAGGAGTGGGGTGGGGAGGGTTGTCACTCTCTCAAGCTCAGTTGAACTTCTGCAGCGAGTTGGGGACAGAGTTACTCGGGTTTGAATATCACAAAATCTGGTCTCAGCTTTACTAAGACACTTTCCTCCGGATCTGCTCACTAGTACTTGCAGAAGTCCAGGGTCCAATCAAGCCTCGATCGATGTCCTTGTGAGGCCCTGAACTTGTTCTTTTGGGAATGTGGTTCCTGCTTTTTCCTATGATCAAGATTGTAGGGTGGCCAAAACCTCCTGGTTGGGGGCATGATGTCTATAGGGCATTTCCTCCTCCAGCCTAAAGCCCAGCCTGTTTAGGAGGTTTCTAAGGGAGACTCAGGTCACTTAGCTTCTTGAAAGAGCTTGTGTCCTGTTTGGTGACAGGCAGCAAAGCCATGGGCACAGCTTGTCCGCGAGATTTCTAATACTTTCTGTCCATACCTATGAAGCAAGGTTCATACTTCATCTTTCTCTGTCCCTTCAAGTGGTAGAAAACTTTTCTTGTCTTTCGAGGCTTTTTGAGAGAAAAGACCCCCCACCCCGATTCCCAAACCCTTAGTGGAGATGTGAACCTGCAGAATCACTTGACCATCTCTCCCTGCATCCTGCATCCAGGCATCTTCCAGCTACGGAGCATAGAAAACAAGCAAGCAAACAAATAAACAAAGCAAAAAGATTGCAAACTGCAACGTCTCCTGGTCTTAGATGGTGACTAATGTGACCATACCATCCCGACCCCTCCGGAAGGAGCTAGCCCTAGTGCTCTGGGGGATGGCCAGTCCCACGGGCGCCTCCGTGAGGGCGCCCTCTGCAGGCGGGCTTGGAAAGGGCTCGCGCTTGTGCCCAGCTGTGTTGGGTACCTCGACTGTCCGCGAGCCAGCCAGGTTCCCCCATTCGCTCACTCACAGCCCCAACCCAGGCTGTGCGACTAGGCACTTAGTGCCCTACCCCCAAGGCAAGTTCCCTGCAGCTGCGGGAAAGAGCCACCAAGAATGCACCCCCCCATCCCCACATCCTTGCTGTCCCCTCCTGCCGCTGCACGCCCTCCACTGAAAAACCCCTCCAGCCACCTGCCCTTCGTGCCTCTTCGGCCGCGGCCCACGCGCTCCAGAGCCCGCCGTGCCTCTCTGCTCCCTTGCAGGGCTGCGCCATGAAGGGCATGGCCATCGCCCCTTAAAGGGGGACGTCGCCCCAGAGTCTGGACAGAGATACTGCTGGGAGTAGTGTGTGTGAGCACGTGTGTGCGTGTGCTAAGGCGTGTGCGTGTGAGTGAGGCGCGCGCGCGCAGGGCAGGCCAGGGCAGGGCTTGGAAAGGCAGGACAGGAGGCGCAGCAGGATACTCAATGCTAGTCGTTTTCCGCCTGTGTGGGTACCTATAGTGCAGAGCTTTGCGTACACTCTGTCTGCCCCAGGCTTGTTTTCTATCCACTATACATCTCCCTCTTTCGGTTAGGTCATCTCTGCAGATCCTCAGAGATCTCCCTTGTGGTCTCTCGTGGTCGGGGTTGTTATGGACAGCCGGCTCCAAGGGAGGCAAAGTAAAGCCTAGAGGGACAATACTAGCTAACAGACAGCATCTTACAGCGTGGTCTTGTCTTTAGCCTAGGGCCCATGCACTCAGAAGCCATATTTTAGGGAACTGAGGGAGCGGGTTTTCTCTCGCCTTGGTCTTAAGGACTGTGACTAAAAGATTTTTTTTTTTTGCTTTTGTTTTTTATTTTGGAGGAATAGGGAGGAGGGCTGCAGCCCACAATCATGGTCTGTCTTGCAACGTTTCAACTTCCTGGCTCCTTTCCAGTAATAGGAAATTTTAGGAGGAAGTAAAGACACCTACCTCTTTTCAGTTCTGAAATAATGACTTCCTATTCTTCTAGTTTGTGATTTCCATAATTTCATACAAAACAGGGGCTGTCAATTATCTCTACATGAGAAAAAAAAGTGGACTAGTTGAAGGAAAGTTGGGACAAAATAAATTCCTCTCTCTTAAATCATTAACCAGGAACTTTTTTTCCTTTCCTTCCTGTGTCCCGTCCAGTATGTTCACATCTCAAGGGGAGACAGGACAGGATATTTATAAACACGTGAGAGGTTTGCTTCTCCTCTGGACTGTGAACCTAAATGCATTTTTATAACACTAGCTTTCTGAAGATCATAGAGAGAAACTTCACGATGCTTGCTTACACTTACCCGCTGCTGTACATTTGCCTCCGATGATTTCTAATAATTAAGAACTACCTTTGGTACTTTTCAGTATGAGTAAGATTCCTTTTCTTCCGTTTTGGAGCTGCTGCTGTTAGCCGTCGAAGTTTGGTCTATTGTACATGGGCATGTTCTATGCAAATGTATTCAGTTGGGCTGTGTATAGATCTTGTTATTTGCATAAACATGTATGCTTGTGCATATGTATATTTACATCATGAGTAAATATGGTATACATCTATTTCTTAGACCTCATAATATTAGATGATTCTAACAGAGTTCTTTGAGACCCTGCTGTCCTGGATAAAGCCCCTGAGTAACTGTGACAGACACTAGCCTAACTCAAGAGGCCATCCTTAGCCAGCCTCTTGATACAATGTCAGTTAGTCCTTTTCATGAGATAATTTCGAGACAGCCACATTTTAACAAAGCATGTTAATGGTGGGATGTTAGTGTTTCAGTGGATGAGCTTTTGTTTGTGAAATCAAAGTTAAGTTTTTCTTTGAATTATTTATCAGGATCTTTGCCCACAGGCTTTCCTAGGAGAAGGTGGATGCAAAGGGGATGGTTCCACTTTTAATTATTTAAAGCAGATGTTAACATAATATTTTAAAACTGGCCTTTTGGAAAACAGGAAATAATCATGTCTGTCAACACCCACCTTTGGGACTGTGAAAAACAAAACCCAAAATACAATTTAATGACTTTGATTAAAAAAAATGTACTCAGTTAACAGTTAACTAAAATATTGCTTGGCAATCCTTCGAAGCTCCTCCTCCTCTTAAGTACAGTACAGTTTGGTAATATACTCCACATATTTACACATGATGTAAATATACATATGCACAAGGGTAGATGTTTATGTACAGAACATAACAAAATATATACATACCCCAACTGAATATATTTGCATAGAACATGCCCATGTGCAATATACTGAAGTTCTATGATTAACAATGCATTAAATAGCAGCAACTCAAAGCAAGAGGAACTGAATGTATGATACTGCAACAATTCAAAATTTCCTTTCAAATGTGAATTGGGCTTTTGGTAGCTTACACCCAAGAAAAGAATAGATTCCTAGTACTATTTTAAGTACAGACCATTTAAAAGTGCTATGTGCTTAAATATTGTGTTTTATGTAAAATAAAAATGGCAGCATGCTTTAAAAATGCACATTTAAAATATAAATATTCCATCTAAAGTGATATAACCTTTGTCTTTTTTCATACATTAAATGCTATTGTCTTAGACCAAAAGTTAATTCCTAATACATTGAAAAAAAAAGCATCAATTTTATTTAGTTTTCCTCATTGTAAAGAAATAATTTTAAAGGTACTTATTGTTATGGGCCTCTCTGTGTATTAAAAGGTGATCTGTAGGCAAACACAGTTAAAGAAACAAATTTGAAGCATGTATTTGCCTTTGAAATTATTTGCATAGATAGAGGTGACATGTTACGTACCTGGTTCTTTTAAGTGATATTTTGAATCTTCAGCTTCTGGAAGCTTCTTTTTTTGTTGTTGTTGTTAAAGATTACCGTCAAAATGAGTAAATTGACAGTCGTTGGCAGGAGTCCAATGCTCGTTTGTGTCAACCAAATGTAAAGAAATGTCGGACCTGAATTTTCTCTTTCAAGAGGTATTGGTCCTAATTGAACAAATGAAATTGATAAAGTTTTGAAGACTGTGATCTGGAACTTTTTCATGAATTTCATTTATTTATGCGGCAACTATAAAATAATCTTGACTTTTCAAGTCTATGTAAAAGTACATTTGCCTTGCAAAGTATATACCTTCCCGAGGACACTGGTTCCCCAGTGCGACTTACTACTGTTTATTTGGAAGAGCACTTGAAAGTTTATGGTTCATCAGTGGCCTCCAAATATTAGTGACAAATATGTGAAATAAAAACTGGTTTAACCTAATAATCATCCTAGGGCCTTTTCTTGATTTTTTGAATTTTATTTCTTAGTACCTTAGAAGCCCAACATTAAAATGATGGCCATAGCACAATTCAAAAATTAAAAAATAGAATAAAAGCAAAGACAGAGAAGAAGTAAAAAAAATTGTCTTTAGTTAGAAGTTTAAGATGAGTTGCTTTTTTTCTATTTGCTGCCGTGGTGTGATCTGAGGACATGGGGGTATGTACTAACTTAAGACAGTGAAATGTTCATTCAAAAATTCATCTGAAGAGTCATTCACCACAACATGGGAAAATAACCTTTTCTGTCAATTTAATTAATGAAGTGGGTAAAGAAATAGTTAGGCAAGCTTAAATTGCACATGTAGAGAGATTTGTAAGAATAAAGGCTTTGGCATTCACGGTCTAAAAGCAGACAGAACTATAATGTAGCAAATAAGAAACCCCCAGAATGGAGGCACCAAGATTCCATTTCATTAAAAAATTTGGCAGTTAAAAGAAATGAAGGAAAAATGCTTATTAAATCAGAGTAACTATAAAATGTTGACAGATCTCAAGTTTTATATCCAACTAGGCTCGTAGAAAACTGCAGGGTGTTGGTGGAATTTAAGTTACTCCGTCAAACCATTTTTCATAAAGAAATATCTTCTCAATGCCTTCAAATTTAAACTCAAATTCATAGACTAATCTCTCTTTCTCTCCCCACTCCCTCTACCCCTCCCTCCCCATTTTCTCTTCTATAGCTGTCTACTCTGCCTCACATGCCAAGTCTCTAAGCAATTGGGTAAGATGTGTAGTAGGGCTTTGAGAATCCTAGGGGTTATGAGGCCTTCAACCCCCATCCTTCCAGAATGATGGCACACAGACAGTTATCCCAAGCTAGCTCTGTAGCCTCTCAGAGTCTATATTTTTCCTCATCCAAGGAATAGTATCTTTTAAAGGCATGAGCAGGCCATGTCTGAAGAAGGAAAATAAATTGGAGAAGTGAGTTCATTATTCATAGAATTCAGGTATTTCTACCTTTCCTTCCTCTTTGCTAATAAAAACTAAAAAACAAAAAAACAAACAAAAACCATGATGAAATTGTACAATCTAAATTAGCTATTATAAGTAAATTTGGAAGATTTGGAGACTAAGTCTGTCAGCCATCCCGTGAAGCTTCTTTCTAGCAATGTCGGCAGAGATGGACATACAGCCCTGTACAGAATTGAGATCCTTGTGCCTGTGGACATTTACCCCTTATTTACATAAAGGGAGTTGAGGGGCCCAGTTTACCAGGCTTTACCATAGTTACTCACTTAACTGTTAGTTGTCTGGTCCCCTACCTACTTTGACTCAGGAGAGTCACGCACATATCATAGGATGCTTTGATAGTAAAGAGACTAACTGGGAACATGAAGATTGTTGATATTAGGCTGTGATGAGTTAGGGTCTCCTTGGATGATCTGACTTGGAGACATTTGTTGAACAAATCTTCCAAGCTTTTCTTGTAGGGTAGTTTTCTTTGGCATATTTGAAGGTGCAGGCCCCTTACTTTATGCAGAGGACAAAGTTGGGAGCAGGAGAAAGGACTAGGTTAATTATTGTGGGTGGCAATGGGCTGGAGAGTGTTTAATGTCATTGGTAGGTAGGGTAGCATGGGATACAGGCTTAGCTAAAGCACATAAGTAGACATTAATTACAGGCAGTTTTAAAAATGGTATCTAGTCTCAGATATTCTTAACGGAAAGGGCACCTGGACTTTCTGTTGATAAACTTTGCTTTCATTCCGGGGGTGGGGGGGAAAGACTGGCAAATCATGTCCCTCTGCTTCGCAGTCCCCTAATTAAACAAGCTGAATGCTGTTCAACCACACACAGCAGGAACACTGCAAGCGTAAATAAAAATGTGTGCTAGGGGAGACGAAAACCCAGAAGACTTCATTTTTGTTACAGTTTCAGGAAAGAGGAGTCGAGTGGACCATGAACCCGTAACACTGCCTACTTATTTACAAAGTTGTTTTTATTATACTAACGGACCTTGTGTGAACCTGAAAAAAAGCGGCGATACTCCTTTGAAATTTTTAATGGCTCTTATTTTCGGTTTCACATAAGCATAGAAAAAATACTTACCAGATTACATATGTGCCTTAACAGAAATTAAATGTATAGAAAGAGATTAGTAAATAAGGAGGGTCATGTAACAAGTAAGTCTTTATTAGCTACTCCATCTCCCCCCCCCCCCGCCCACCCCCATTGAGTGCAACCCAAAATGTATACACTATGAAGTTCTTATGGAAGTAATGACTGTTCCTCATCCCAGGGCCTTTTCTTAAAGTGACCCCACCACAGAGGTTTAAGGTAAGAGAGTAACACACATATTGTCAGGAATGTCTCCGTCTAACTATTTACAAAAATAAACAAATACAAATTAATAAAGGAAGGGATATTTACTTTGCTTTCTTTCCTTCTCATTTGAGAGGTAGGGCCAGATTCTGCCCATTGGCTGTTGGTCTCTGTGGTGAGGTAGCCATGTAATTTCTTTATCTTTCACCTGCAAATTACACACATTATTTTCCAGCTCAAAATAAGCATTCCCAATGAGTTGCATTCAGTAAATGTCTTTCACAGCATTAGTACAGAACTGAGGTACAAAAGAATATTAATCTAATACATTCCAAAATTCAAATACTTGTGATTAATAAGCATTATTATCTATAAATAAGGCCCTAATGATACTTTGGCAGTGTTGTAAACACAAGAATCAGAGGCAATTATTGTCATTATTGTTCGGCAAGCACTTCCCATGAATACCAAATGGGTATTGCTGTCCAGCTACTTGGCAAGTAAGGTCCCTGTAAGGAAACAGATGTTGGCCAATCAGGACTGGCCACTATCAGCTGCCTTTAGCCTTAGCCTTAAAGAAAGAAAGAAAGAAAGAAAGAAAGAAAGAAAGAAAGAAAGAAAGAAAGAAAGAAAAAGAGAAAGAAAGGAAACCTCAAACTCAGACATTAAAAATCGTTGTGCTGTGATTTTTCAAAACCTCCCTTTATTACAAACAAAAAGCCATCCTGAAATAATACTTCTGTCTACTCCTGACATTGGGGAGCTACAGACAGCAGCAGCCATTGTGTTGTGGAGTAGCAAGAGTCTCATTTGTGAAACTCCCAGGCCCGACGTGATGAGGGTTCTTCGAGAAAAATCAATTGTGAACAGGAAGTAAGTTGCATCTACTAAGAAATCCTTCAGGGGAGAGTGGCCCAGACTGCATCTTTTCTCCTTCCCCAGGACACCCAAAGCTCCCCCTTTTACTAAACACTACCGAACTCTTGTGAGGGCTGGGGATAACTGCAGTCTGACTTAAGTCTCATAGCTGTCTCTTCAGAGGGTCTGGCCTGTATGTCAGCTCTATACTCCAAATCTTAGCCATCAACCCAGGACCAGGCATATCTAGAAGTAGATTTTTGTTTGCAGTTTAATGACATTGGCTAACAGCCAAATCAATTTTTGTAGATATTAAAGTAAGTTTTGTATACATTTTTTTCCCGTGAAGGATCAGTGCATTAAGCGTTGGGTATGGTTTATCTTCTCTTCCTAAATTCTCATCTGAGCCTTATGCTTTGGAGGTGTTACAGTACTGAGTAGCAGGCGTTGGGTCAATGCAGACATGCCGAGGACGGTCTGTGGGGGGGTGGTAGGGGGTGCTACGAAGACCAATGTTTGTGCGCTGACTATTGCCAGCTGTCAATTTTAGCATGAGGGTGTTCTTAGGGAGAATACTTGGTGGAAGGAATAGCAATCAGATGGATGTGAGATTTTTCACTTTAAACTCCTTTTCCCAATAGACATCTCTTTAGCATGCCTTTAAATTGGGTAGGATCTTCCCTTTTTGCCCACTGGGAATCAAAAAAAAAAAAAAAACAAGCTAAGGCTATTGTTTTCACAATAAACAGAGAGGGAAGCCACAGGATCTTTCAACATTGGGGATCTTCATTTGGCTCTGTCTAGAGCTGTCCTTGTTACCCTCAATCTGCATTTTGCCAAGGGGGTCAGGTTACAGTGTCCATGAGCACATGCCAAAGCCATGTGGCAGAAAGCAATTGTGGCGGTCTTCACCTAGATCCTGCTCCCTTCCTGTCCCCTTCTTTTTCGTGTTGAATCTCTCTGCATGGAATGGAGGGTGCCTTAACCCACCAGGGCTCAGCATTCCTTGCTCAATTTCTTTTAGAGGAGATGAGGACAGTTGAATTCTTCGGAGTAAATTCCTCTCATTTGTGAGCAGGGTGACTTGAAGAATTTCTGTCACCATAAAGCCCATATGGATGGTGGCGTTAATAATTAGAATATTTTACAAAGAACTTACAATGAATCAGACATTGAAGCTTGTACCTTATGTATATTCCTCTTCTCAGACTCTCTCCAATGTGGACTTTGGGAATTGATACATGCATCAGCAGAGGGACAGAGGGATATGCCACTTGGCAAGGTCATGTTACAGGGACACTATGGTTTTGAAGTTGCATCTTGTCAGCTAAAGACAATGTCTTTCAATGACAGTTGTTTACTACTTTCCAAATTTGTGTGTATGTGGGTGGGGCTTGTATGTCTCTGCTTTCTATCTCTCTTGGCATCTCGGAGCTTTCTGGACACTGTCCCTTCAGGACACCCCTGTGTTAGTTTCTGAGATAGTTCTGGGACATTTGGTGGGTTCAGCCTTCTCCCCTCATTTTGGATCAGAACAAAGGTGACAAATGTTCCTAAGGTCACACAAACCTTCATAACTGCACTGTCTCTGTACCCTAGACCTTGGTGAAAATGTGGGCAGAAGACAGCTCCCTCATTAACTCTGCTGTGGACTCGCATTTACACGGAAGGAAGACACCTTAAGCTAAGCATCTTGGCAAGTGCGTGGTTGCATCTACACCCTCTCTCGAGTTTCCTGTCTGCTCAGAACAGTACTGGCTTCTGTGTCTCCCCGAACCCTGGGAAGGAAAAATCACTTACTGATGGAGAACAACACTCCTAACCATGACATTGACTATTTGTGCAGGAGCTTGGATTGCGTTGGGGGGGGGTCACTGGGGTTTGCTGGTGGAAGTGCACATAACACCACTTTGACCAGTCAGTACCCACCACACAAAGGAGCACTATCCAAGCATCCATGACATTGCCTGGGAACCAGTGACAGTGTTTTCAACCCACCCAGTATCCATGGAGGGTGGACTATGAGCTAGCCTTGCCTGCAGTCCCTCTCTGGAGGGAATAAGAACTATGGACTGCTGGTTCAGGTGATGACCGTGTGTGCAAAACTGGTTAGGAAAAGAGAATATGTCTTTCATTTGGAGCCGGAGAGGACATATGTTCAGCTTTGGAACTCTGTGAAGCAAGGGTCCTCCACTCACGGTGACAGGGATATACAGCATGCAAAACTTCAATCATGACTTTGCTTTACATGAGATTTTCACTGAGGCTACTGGGCTCAGAAGGGCAAGATGTATTCGTAAAGGTCAAAGTGATAAGTTGCTTGGGTTTCAGAGAATGATTATTCGCTACTTGGTCCATTATTAAATATTCTGTCTCTTTCCAAGGAAGAATTTGAGGCAGTATATAGTGAAGAAATGAAGTGGGTGAGAGTTTGTAGCTGTTGAAATGTGGCAGAGAGGTGTTCTTTTAGAGATTCTTGAGCCTCCTGGAGAATACGACTTGTTCTTTCCTTAACAAAAAGGAAAAAATGTTTTACAAAAAGAGGTATCATTCTTTGTAACTGTCATTTATAAAAGGGCAAAAACCGAAAACGTTTTCAAGGTGGTTACTGTGGGAATTGAAATATTTAACTATTTTTGAGATTATATATATATAATATTCTCTGAATATATAATGTTCTCTGAATATACATAATATAATATATAATATGCAATATGTAATATATAATATATAATATGAATAATATATATATATATATATATATATATATATATATATATATATATATAATATTCTCTGAATATATATATTCAGAGAAGAGTTTACTGGAACCTTGCATAGTCTCATTGAAAAAGCTTATCTGGAGTCAGATAAATTTTATATCAGAGAAAGCATTACAATATCCTCTGAAAATTGTTAATGCTGACCACTGACATTTTACTTCCTGCTCTTAATTCCCATAAGACATTTCGGCATTTTGGAAAACATAGATCACACTTGTTTCAGAGAATCAATTCGTGATATATGCTTTACTTCTGGTTTTGTTTGTTTCATTGTGCAGATCGGAGGCAGCTACAGTGAAGAGCACAGGGAGGCTCCTTATATCCAGGGACTATGGGTTCCTGCACCGCCTCTCACAGTGGCTCAGCACCGTGGTCGTTTCAGTGTAACGCTCTCTGGGTTCAGCTTTTCTTATCTGTTAAATCTAGGTGTCGGGTGGAGCTGATTTTGGGTTTGAAATTTTCTGTTATCAAGAGAATCCATTAATGTAGGCATGACTTTTTTTATATGTGGCTAGATTTTAACTGATAGGGAACTTGTGGGTAAAGAATACAGAACATTCTGCTGTGTAGCATAAATCAATAAGTGGAAATGTATCCATCGACAACATTTGTATTTCTCCCCATTACAAAGCAGTGCTATCTCTTTGAATACAATACACTTTTATGCCCCATTAAAGCATGCTTGACATAGCTCTCAACTACTTGCAAATGCTGAGAACTTGAAAAACATAACATTTACAAAAGATACATCTGGTGCATATTTATATGACTTGGAATAAGGAGTCATTTAAATACTGCTGAGCCATTTCCATATTAGGAGAAAAAAGATATTCCAGGTCCATATGTGAAATCGCTAGTGAAATATGTATAGGTTTCAATTTCTCCTGAACATTTTCTTTTCCTTGACACATGTTAAAAATATGGAAATATTGATTAGGGATTAAATCATCTTTCTGAGTTGTTGAAATTGCTTTCCCTCAGAATTTTATAGATCACACAATTAGGACTAGAGTATATTACAGAGTTGGTAAGTTTTGAAAAAAGAAAAGCTGCTTACTCTGGGACAGGCAGAATTTCTTAACTTGGGGGCTGTGGATCTGTTAAGCATTAAAAGATGAGGTTTAGGGGCTCTGAGAAACCCCTAAATTGATGCACAATTGTGTGCATGCATACAAGTGTGTGTGTGTGTGTGTGTGTGTGTGTGTGTGTGTGTACACACGTGGGTATGATTTTTCCTTTTGCAGAGAATGCTTAACTCGTATCAGTAGCTAGGACAGATTCTTTACTAGTGGAAAAACTTTTACTCTAGGAAACCTGAAGAATTGGCTTTTGTAAGGAGTAGGTAAGCCATTCCTACTCTCTGTGAGCCTCCTTTGCATAAAGAAAAGATAGTTTGATGACCTCAGGTGTCCTTTCCAGCTTGGGCATTTTGGAGTTCAGTGTTGGAGGGAACTTTATAAACCCTTCTTGCTATATCTTCAATCAGCCAGCACCGTCTGCTAATATTCTGTGTGGCTGCATTCCTTCTTGGGCTGTTCCTGGGAAGGTTCTGTGTGGATCACAGGTGAGGTAGTTTAGCTGAATAGTGTACAAATTGTGTAGAGATTCGATTAGGAGAAAAGATACCTAAAAGTGTACAACTCCTTTACAATGCCCATGTGGCACAGCAAACACAACAGTCCTCCCCCCTCTCTCTTACACACACACACACACACACACACACACACACACACACACACACACTTTAGCTCACATTGTGGGTTTTGTTTTCAGCTGGAAGAAGCGAGAAAATCAAGGTTAAGGGTGTGATGTTCTCTACCACATAGAACAAGTAAGGACGATGTAAGTGGAAGATTTCAAATCTCCTTGTCAATTTCCTATCTGTTGTCAGTCTGAATGATTTCCAAATCAGAAGAACTCAGAGGATCTGTTTTCCCATCAGTTCTGAGCCTAAGGAATTTGGAGCTGGAGTTCTGAGCCAGGAAATGGTCCTGTTTTGAATTCAGAGGCTCTGGGGCTGTGCACAGATGCCAGGCTTTTGATAGATTCCGAAAGATTCCACATGGTATTTTAACTTCAGAGGTCAGAAAGAATTCCTCATTCCTCGGAGGGGCACTCAGAGAATGACAGAAGTGGCCTGGGAGTTTTGTTATTCCTCTGAGCTGCTCATGCCTCTGCAGGCTTTGGTGACGTGGTCAGTTAGATGCACCCACTTTCCTTATATAGAATGTTCTTCCAGTGAGCATGAACAGGCTTAGTCTAGAGGCTATTACTGCATTTCTACATATTGGGCATAGTGCCCCTCCAACTTCTAGAAGGCTCTGGAGTCTTCTCATCTTACATTTAATTATTGTGTTATCATGTAGACCCCGATTTCAGAGCTAGTGGGACCCCATTGTGCTGCAGTCCTTAAGAGAATCATTTGAAAGATTCCCGTGGATTGTTTTAGAGCCCCTGTAATATGTCATATTCATGTTTTAGCTGAGTGTGTGGATTAGATTTACATGCATGCTGCACTCCAGATACCAACCATTCTTTTGTCTTTTCCTTACTAAACCTCTGTTTTATATTCTGGAGGGATCAAATCTCAGTGTAACAGGAGGTGATGGCTTCTGAGTTCAGGCTCTTGGGAAGATGGTTTGTCAGACAGACAGACAGACAGACAGACAGACAGACAGACAGACACAGAGATAGACAGATACATTCACACACACATAGATAAATAGACGATAGCTAGATGATAGCTAGATGATGAATAGATGGATGGATGGATAGGTAGGTGGGTATGTAAGTAGATAGATAGATAGATAGATAGATAGATAGATAGATAGATAGATAGATGGATAGAATGATTTCAGGATTGCAATATAGATTAGGGGCATACATCACCGGTATTGTCCTTACATGGTGTATGTGAGGTCCTGGTTTCCAGCTCTATAACCCTCATTCCCCTAAAATTATGAACTAAAATTTAGCAATGATTGAAACAGAACAGATATGTATATATATATATATATATATATATATATATATATATATATATATACACCCCTACCCTCAAAGGCTATGGCTTTTCTTGCCCCTGAAGCATTGTCAAAAACAGAAATATACCTTGCCTCTATTTTCCCTTTAGCACTTTGCTAATTGGCACCGTGCACTGTTTTCTCTGGCAGAACGATACACTGACTCTGAGTCCACAGCAAGTTGAGGAGCAGAAGTTTCAATGTGTAGAATTCAGTTCTGTTGTGACCCAGAGCCTGGAACTTACTGTGTAGATCAAGCTAGCCTGAAAGTCACAGATGTCTCTACCTTTCCCTGCCTCCAGAATGCTGGGATCACAGTCATGAGCCACCACACCCTGCAAAAATCTACTTTTATTATTTTCTGTTTCTATGTAGGTACTGCATATATGTGTGTGTGTGTGTGTCTGTGGGTGTATCTGTGTGAGTACCACATGCATGTGGAGAACAGGAGAGGGCATTGGATTTCCAGGAACTAGAGGTACAAGTACTTGTGAGTGGTGGGACACAGTGCTGGGAGCTGAATGCTGGTCCTCTGGAACCAGCCTTAACTGCTGAGCCATCTCTCCAGTCTGTAGTCAGTCATTTTTCAAAGCAGTGAAAACTATATTGTCCATTTTTGAAGCTATTGTGTCTCTTCTGGTGGCAATCTGAAATGGCTGTCCACAGTTGGGGGATCTGATTCCTTTTGTTTCTTTGGAGCCTGCCAGTGCACAGCTCCGTTCCTGGCCAGCCTGTAGATCCATTATAGTTTGGGGGCTTGTATTCAGTTTTCTACCTAGGATTATCCATATTGAAAACTCAACAGATCTGTCTGTTGTTGATAAAGCCATCAAAGAAGGCAGAGTGATATCCATTTGTGCTAGCTGGTACAAATTTGTGCTGCCCGCTGCAGGCTCCAGCATGCCTCTTTGCAGACATACATATGTATAGTTAATACTGAAGCGTGATACGGGGGGAAGTAGCACAAAGAAGCACTGTAGAAAACCCACTCGAGAAGTCTAGAAGTGACTCAGCATTGAGCTGCAGCCAACATGTGAGATGGTACGGAGAGAAACAGGACAAGGTCACTGATGCTCTTGTGTGGTGCTTTGGGAAATGCTTCCCAGCTCTAAGGCTGCGTTCTGCACTGCTCATCCTCATTGATTTGATTTTGAAACAGGTTCCTCATCCTGTTCAGATGGGATATTACTAATCAGAGCTTGGGTGTGTAGCACCAGCTCTGGGAGGTTTATATATTTGCATAGGAGGAAGGAGGTCCTTTAGTTTGGTCACTCAGCCTGGAAAATATTCAGGGAGTATTTTCTTATGTCTCACGAAAGCATTTCACTGTTTATGTGAATTATTGAGCAGTTATGCAAAGAAAATAGGAAACAGGTTTATCTACAGGTGTTATACCACTGTGTTCTTATTCAATGAAAACCTGAAGATCAGATTTCTAGATTCTTCTCTAGATGATATTTGAAAAATGTGTAAGAGCATTACAAAATTTCTTTCTTTCTTTCTTTCTTTCTTTCTTTCTTTCTTTCTTTCTTTCTTTCTTTTTTTCTTTCTTTCTTTCTTTCTCTAATTGTTCTCACAATATTAAAGCACAAATTTTCTCTTTTTGGTATGCTATGATCCAGCAAGACTTTGTTGGTGACAAGAATTGGTTCAGTCGACAAGGAAATGTTCTTTTTCAGAGGTGCAATTCACTGCATGAAATTATCTCTCAAATTTTAGAATTTATGGGTTGGGAGTATAGAAGTGAATGTTTGTATGGCAGAAGCAGGTCTGAGGAATAGCCGTGTGGTCAATAACTCCTATGAGGAACTAGCACACATTAATTAATTCTGAGAAAAATACATTGTGTATTCTATGCGTAAATGGGCTGGCCCATTTTGTTTAAAGTGATTGATTCACTCAGTTAAAAAAAATCTTGTGAGATGGAGGGAACTAATCAACTCAGGAAACAGATTCAGAAGGGCTAAATTTTGAAACAAGAGTGGCAGGGTCCAGGCAGCTATGTCAAAATCAAAGAACAGCATGGAGAGACGTGGGCACAGCCCCATGCCTTTTGCAAAGTCATGGAACAGATTGGGAACATCTTTTGTGAGGATTTGAGATGAATGTGAGCTTTAGGGGTAGGAAAATAAATGGAAAGGCTTTAATCAAAATCTAGAGGTTTACAAAAAAAACCCCTTCCCTTTTATTTATTTATTTAGAAATATACATGTGTTTTGAATAATAAAGGGCTTTACTTTCTCTGAGTTGTGCTGGGCTTTGAGAAGAGATAATGTATTTATCAGCACTGGCTCAAATGATGCAGTCTGTGCTGATTCTTCTTTTGCCTCTCATGTTCATTTCAGCGTGTTTTCTAAGTAACCAGTACTTATTGACTTTGTACAGAATTATTTGTGATTGGTAGAGATTTCCCAGTTTCTTCCTCCTCCTTAGTGGTGGTTTGAATGCAAAGTCACCCCTAGTCTGGACATTTGAATATCTGGTCCCCAGTTGCTGGGTATTTGGGGAGACTTAGCATGTGTATCCTTGCTGGAGGAAATGTGTCACTTGGGGTGAGCTTGGAGGTTTACAAGACTTATTATGCCTTTCCAAGTTGGCTCTCTCTGTTTCCTGTTTGTGGCTTACTGTATGAACTCTCGGCTGTTCCTGCTGCCATGCCTGGTGTCTGCTACCATGCTTCCCTGCAGTGATGGTGACAGATTGATCCTTCCTGAACTGCAAGCCCCAAACCAACAACCCATCCTTTTATAGGTTGCTTTTCTTGGTGCTTTTAACATAGGAGTAGAAACATAACTGATACACTGCTCAAATTCTTCTCTTCTCTTCTCTTCTCTTCTCTTCTCTTCTCTTCTCTTCTCTTCTCTTCTCTTCTCTTCAAAGCAATCTGCTCTTCTGATACTGTTCTTCCTATCACCATGTTTCCTTTCTTCTTCGTGATTTTGCTGAAATTTCTTCTCTGCCTCATACTCTATTTCCCTCTCCATATACCTTAAGCATCTTTTGACTATCTTTAGCTATGACCTTCTTGCAGCTCTGTTCTCTTTGCTTTTATGGATGTAGTATGTCATGTTCACTCATGGTGGCTTATTCTGAAAATTGTAAGCTACTGATAAATTCAAGCCCATATACACCACTGGACAGCTACCTCTCATACAGTTTGCATTAACTTGTCAATTGGATTCAATTATAAGCCACTTTTCTATGGTTGACCAGATGGCTCTCTCTTCCGCATGGTCATAGACATTGTGGGTTTTATTTTCTCCCTTTGTTTCTTCAAATCCTACTTTATTTCGCAAACTCGAGTACAAGCTCTCAGTTGAGATTTCTGCCTAGTCGATAGTGATAGAAAGTTTTTTTTTCAGAATTAAATATAGTTTTATTTATTTATGTTCAATTTTATTAGATATTTTCTTTATTTACATATCAAATGTTATCCCGAAAGTCCCCTAAACCCTCCCTCATCCCCTGCCCTGCTCTCCTATCCACCCACTCCCACATCTTGGCCCTGGTGTTCCCCTGTACTGGGGCATATAAAGTTTGCATGACCAAGGGGCCTCTCTTCCCAATGATGGCCAGTTAGGCCATCTTTTGCTACATATGCAGCTAGAGACATGAGCTCTGGGGGTAGTAGTTAGTTCATATTGTGATAGAAAGTTTAATATAGCCTTCTCAACAGTTTTGTTGATGGTTGTGGAGGCTTGTATGTAAAGTGTCCCTCAATACATGTCTGTGTTGAAGACTTAGTTCCAAGTTGGTGGTCTCTTGAAATGTCATTGAATCATGAGAACTTCGATGTCATCATATTGAATGTTTTACTACTGTGTGAGGGCTGGTAGGAAGGAGTAGGTCATAGGGATGCATACTTGAAAGATATATCTTGTCTTCAGCACGTCCCCTCCCCATTTCCTTCCTTCCTTCCTTCCTTCCTTCCTTCCTTCCTTCCTTCCTTTTTTTTTTTTTTTTTTTTTTTTTTTTTTTTTTTTTTTTTTTTTTGAGACAGGGTTTTTCTGTGTAGCCCTGGCTGTCCTGGAACTCATTCTGTAGACCAGGCTGGCCTTGAACTCAGAAATCCGCCTGCCTCTGCCTCCCGAGTGCTGGGATTAAAGGCGTGTGCCACCTTTCTTATCTTCTTCTTGTTCCACCTCTGCCCAGCTCATCCTGTCTACCATGAGTCAAACAGCTTTGTGTTCTGTTCTGTCTTTCCACCATGATGTTTCTGACGTTAGCCTGAAACCTGTGAGAGAGTGAGTCAAACAAATGCTCGTTTCCTTGTTTACCTTTGGTATTCTGTCATAGGATGAAACATAACAAGATAACAACACCACAGCCATTTTTTTTTAAATCAAACATGCCTGAAGCTTGAAGACACAGATAGGAGTAGCTGCTGTGTGTATGTTGTGTTTATAACTCAGGCTCTGCAACCACCACTGAATATATATGCTCCAGCTGAACCACTGAATTCTCAACCTTACTCTGCATTCTCAGATATAATAGAACCCAACTCAAAGGTATTTTTCTTTTAGGATTTTGTACTGGGTATATATCTAGCAAGTACATACTTTTTCTGTTCTTGCCCAAGTAGAGACTGTACAAGTTAGATATGGTAGAGGCCTGGCCTGGATGGAATAATGCCCCTTGTAGTGTGTCAAAGCACACACATGCCATTCACTTCATTGTGTTTCGACAATGTTCCTGAACACTGTTCAAGACCTGATGCCTCTTTGTAGAAAGTCAGGGCATCTCTTTTAGCCATGGCAACCATGTGATTCATTTGGGAAGGAAGATGGTGACCATTAAGGAGCCACTTGGATCCGATGAAGGCAGTGGCCACTGAGAGGTCAGCTCCATTGTGGAAAATTGGAGCCATTCAGCCTGGTAGAAAACAGGAGGTTTATGCTTATTTTCCAAGTTCAGAGAAAAAGAAAACCATCTCTTTTCTCCCCTCCCTGTTGTTCTTGGCAAGACCCAGTAAGTCTTCAACTCACAAATAAGGCTGGGCCAGGTCTTCAAAGAGCCTCTGTGCTTTGCATGCACTAAGTAAGGTTTTCAAACCCAGCTCCAGCTCTGTTGGGGGTGGAGCTTGTGTGGAGGATGGGAGGGCAGTCTCAGATGGGATTTTCTCATCTACTGATCCAGTTCACATACTGTGAGGTACTAGCTTTGATGAGATCAGGTTTTCTGGAAAAAAAAAAGTCTGTTAAAGGTGGCTGACACTTTGAGCAGTGTGTTTTTAAATGGGCGGCTCTGGAAGTGGGCCTGTCTGCTTGCTTCATAGGAAGAGGATACTTTGTTGTTTAAAGTCAAGTAGGGCTTGAAGAGATCCCTAAATTCAGATAGAATTACTGGTGTGTGTGTGTGTGTGTGTGTGTGTGTGTGTGTGTGTATGCGCGCACGCGCATCAAAATGGTTTTTCCATCCCAGTTGTGATAGCAACTCCTCCCATTTTGTAGGCACTTTTACTCTGAAATAGACCTTTTCTGGAAAGGAGTCAAAGTTTCAGAAAGCTTTTGTTTATTGTTGAGAGAAATGTAGATTTCTTCTTTTCTTTATGACCACAAATAACTTCAAACACACTTATTTGGGCCATTGCTGTCTGTTAGGATATGGAAAGCTGTGGTTTACCACCCAAATCTCAATGGCTTCATATATGGCTCCAATTTTCCACAATGGACTTTAATTCTCACTCTATGAGTCTACTGTGGATCAGAAAGAGGTCTGATCGCCATTGAGATTTAGATTTCTGGAGTGATGGAGGCTCCTTCTTTACCTGCTTCTTCTTTCACCACAGGGAGAAGGACCTTGGTGAACATTGCCCAGTGTCCTGGTAATTCTACCTACTGAAGACAACTGCCCCTTCTGCTCATATTTCTTGAGTCAACATGGCCACTCCTAACTTTGAAGAGACTTTAGACATTCTTTGTTACAATGAGCCTAGAAGAAAGAAGAGAAATGTAAGTGAACTGTGCCATGATTCTCCCCTTATCCACTAAATATCACTAGTCTATAAGGCATTCTCTTTAGTAACATAATGAGTGCTGTAAGTCTGAACTTCAACTCCCCCAGACAGTTCTGACATTGCTAGAAGAGTGTTGTCACATGGCTCTACATGACTCTCCATGAACTGAACTTCTCTATCCTTGGGAGCTTACAGTATAGCATATTCAAGGACTTCTGGTACTTTGAAATGCTCTCAGTGACAATGGTTATGATGAAAGTAATAGCTAAGAATCAAAAAAAATATGCATGAAGAAAGATACATCATGAAGTATTGGCTTGATTTCTGCTTTGTTTTTCTATTCTTTTGAAAGTGTCCTTCAAATCATAATCAATAATAACATATTGGAGTTAGAGAGATGCCTCAGAAATTAAGAGCACTTACTCTTCCATTTGATCCAAGTATGGTTCCCAGCACTCATATTGGGTGGCTCACAACTGCCTGTAACTCCAAATCTCTTTTGTGGCCTCCATGGTTATCTACATTCATGCACAGAGACTCAGACACAAACCCAGAGATAGACATAGGCACACAGACACACAGACACAGACATAGACACAGAAACAGACACAACAAGATACAGAGATGGACAGAGAGACTGAAATAGGCACAGGCAGACATACATAGACATTTCATACAAAACACATACACAGACACTGACAGACACACACAGACACAGATACAAAGACATACATCTCTCTAAAAGTAAAACAAATCTTAAAGAGCAACATAGCTGTGATTACCTTAACATCCGATGAATAGGAATTAAGCATGAAAAAGCATAGAAAGGTAGCTTTCTGAAGCTGAAGCTTCAGTTTATCTTTTTGGGGTTTGTAGGTCATGAGGAGGCTTGCTTCACTAGTGATAAAGTTGTATTGTCACGATTACAAACATTACCATGCTCACCAAGACCATTGCCACAATCACCATCTCTGGTGCCATTATTATCACCTATAACATTATCACCACCACCACTACTACTACCCTTAAGAAGGTCACCATTAGCGCTGACTTCATACTGTTACCACTACCAACATGATCACCAACATGAACACCTCCAACACTGCTACCATCGCCAACATCATTATTACTGTCACCGCCAGCACAGATACCACTAATTCCAACACCATTACCACCATCAACATTACTACCACATTCATAACTACTACAACTATTACAACCTTCAGTATCCTTACTATCACTACCACCAACACTATTACCATCACCATCGCCACCATCACCGCTACTCCTACTTCCAATACATATCACCACCATCACCATCTCTCCTACCTGAAAGAAAGAAGCCGAGGCTCAAAATGATAGTTGATTGCCTAATTGTCCAGAAAGAGGGTCAGTATCCTTATAACACTCTGCTGCTCTACAGCCTTGAACTCTTGGGCTCATGCAGCTCTCTTGCATCAGACTCCTAACTACTTGGGACCATCGGCATGCACTGCCACATTTGGTTTCACGGACTCCTAACTACTCGGGGTCATCGGCATGCACGGCCACATTTGGTTTCACGGACTCCTAACTACTTGGGGTCATCGGCATGCACTACCACATTTGGTTTCACGGCAGTACTTTGTATGACTCTTTGCTTGTATCTCAGTGAGGCTGTAGGTCTCCTCTACTGTTGAAGGTGGGCGATTCCCATCTCCTACTTAGCCCCAGAGACCAATGTCCATTGGTAAAGGATGGTGATACCTTCAACTCCTGCCTGTGACCCTTAGCCCCAGAGACCAATGTCTATTGGTAAAGGACAGTGATACCTTCAACTCCTGCCTGTGACCCTTATGGTTTTTTTCTTTCCTTTTAAAGATTTATTTATTTTATTTTATATATGTGAGTACACTGTTGCTGTCTTCAGACACATCAGAAGAGGCCTCAGATCCCATTACAGATGGTTGTGAGCCACCATGTGGTTGTTGGGAATTGAACTTGGGACCGCTGGAGGAACAGTCAGCACTCTTAACTGCTGAGCTATTTCTCCAGCCCCGACCCTTATAGCAGTTAAAATCTTATCTTGAGACTCTCGTGCTTTGGTGCCTATAAACATCCTGGCTCGCTTAGGAAATGGTAGCAAGTTGAAAGACTCTGGCTGAAGACTAAAGCCTAAGAGCTATAACCTTCTCCCCTTCAAATATTAATAAGATAACAGTGTTACTAAATTACCAATCCTGTTAAATGTTTGTGATGGATATCATGTTTCCACTTCACATAATACATTTTATTTATTTATTTTTTCTCTTGGGGAATTGATCTCTAAATGTTTGCTTCTTCATGGTCCAATCATCACTAAATAGAATTCTCCCTGTCTCTCATCCTTAACCACACAGTATCATTGCATGAAAAGAAACAAATATCAGAAAACGATAGGCAGTATTTGAAGGTTGAGATCTCTTAAGCACACTACCTTGCTGATGATAGAGAATGGGAAGTAATTAGGACTCAGTGCATTAAAACGTTGAGCGCCCACCATCTTTCCTCCATTTTGTTACAAATAAAAAGAAAACACTGTCTTCTAAGTAAGATGGGAAGATTGCTTACCAAGCCCTAAAAGCAAGTCACTGATGAGTGCATTGGTGTGGTTTCAGGAAATAGAGAGAGGAAATGAAAACTATTTATTTTACTGAACCAGCCATCCCCCTGCAGATTACAGCGACGGTGCCCGGACTGTAAGACGGATACGACCCAGCAGGTTAGTTTCTGTTTATTTAGTTTCTGACTGTCAGCTTGAACTTGAGTTGTTTAAAACTGTAGCTCACTGAATATGTTAAGAGAGTTTCTTGACTATAAAATGAGGTTATCTCAGATTGTATTTTCAGATAAAAATGTACTTAGCTTGATTATTTGAATAGACGGATAATATTTTTATAGATTTTTGAAATTCCTTCAAACCTTTAGGTTGGTTAAGAATTGGGTACATTGTAGACAGAAAGATCATCTATTTTGCTCACGCTAATTTGGAAAGTTTCACTGTGCTGTTTTAGAACGCATTTCATATGAAAACATTTTTATAGGCATTAATTTGGAAATCAGGGCTAGCTATTTTCATTTTAGGCTTCTGCTTCTTAGCTATGTGAATCAGAGCATGCTATTTAAGCTGGGTTGTGTTCGGTTTAATCGTTAGTATTTTCCTTGTGGATGTAGAATGTAGTATATATTTAACTTTTGTTGTTGTGGCTTTATAAAGACTGGGATATTTGAAATGGAACAGATTACACCCAAATGGGGATTCTTTGCTCAAGCGAGGCAGATAGTAGATAGGATGCTACCGTTCACTTCTTGGTTTCTGTGGTGCTGAAATCAAACACAGGGTCTCACACAAACCAATGAGTGCTCTGGTGTAGTTACATCTGCGGCCCTAAATTACATTTGAATGAGTTCCTCAGTACTGGTTCAGTCTTGAGCTAAATAATTCTATGTGCATTTCTGGTGCACAGCAGCCCTATTTTGTGGTAATCATAATTGCCATCATTTTTTACTGATGACAAAACTGACAGCTGACACAGGAGACTTAACTTTCCTATGAACCTCTAATGGTCAGGACCAAACCCAGGATGCTCCCTCGATGCCAGTCTGGGTGTTTACAACTGTGGGAGGCATCTGTTACAGCAGACAGTAGCCTTGGTACGCATGTCAAGGTGTTTTTATGTAGACACTTGAACCCAGGGCTTGCTTTGCCATTGAATCGCATGCTCAGCCAGGCCAGGGTTGTTAAATCATTGCTTTAAGTTTCGAGGACAGAAGATCCAATGTGCAAGTGTAAAGCTTGGGCTTCTCCATGGTGAAAATCTCTCCAGAGAACTGTGGGGTTTCCAGCTAGCTTCCCATAAAAAAGCTAGTGTGGATACACTCCAACTGGCCATTCCCACGATGCCTTCACAGAGGTCCCCCTACAAAATTACAAAGTCTAGGCCAGAGCCCATCTTTATTAATGTTTTGAAACAGTTGTTCTGGCTTCTTCCTAAGCCATATCAAGTTCAAAGTCACAGTGAGGGTGGGAGCAGCTAAAGTTGAAATGGCTTGAATGTTTAATGTAGCCTTAGAGCGGAAATTGTTCTCAGAGTTGGGAAGCAGGCAGAATATTCATAGGAATTTGAGTACAGGATACGGAGTCAGCATCAAGACAATATCCCATACCGACTCACTGTTCTTAACACTGGCTCTTCAAGGCTGGGTAAGAGAGAAGGAAGAGAGAGGAGGAGCTAAGCTTGTCCAGTCTTGGGACAGGTCTGTCACGCTGCTCTTCTCTTTTTTCTTTTGGGAGGGAGGATCGTCTCTTCAGGACTTAGCATTTTGGTGGCAGTGATCGGGTGCAGATCTCCAGCTTTTGGAAAGCCATTTTCAAGTCAGCATGGGTCCCGTACCTTCTGTGTTGTGCTTGAAACCTCGGAATCTATAAACAAGAACTTGGGTGGTATGTTCCAGTTGCAGGGGTAATAACTCCATTTGCTTCATTCTTGTGATCTAGACAGTGATTTAAAAAAATCATGAAGGTATACACTATGGTGGGCATGATTTCAAGATTATAGAATTATATTTTGAAATTAAAGAGTTCAAGAACTGATGACCGAAATCTTTCCCTATGAGTTAACAAATCTCTCATTTTGCACCCCCCCCAAGATTGCTCCCCTTCTGTGGTTAATCTTAGAATTAACATGTAGCAAATTACTGCTGTGGTGCCTTCATTCGGGAATGTGCCTGGTGGCTCAGTTGATTAGAACCCTGTGCTAATGAGGTCACAGGTTCAGTCCCCAGGAGACAAATTCACCTCACTCTGATCTCCCTTCTGAACCCCAAGCCTGGTCTCCTTGTGGACAAGTGGCCTTCTGAGAAGAAATCCACATGACTTTTGTGTGATTTGTGGGAAAAATAACTCTGGCAGATGCATTAAATTAATTTGGAGCACGTGAGTGATCATTTAGGGTACCCCAGAGGCTGCAAAGACTTTTTGAAGATTGTGCCAGGTGTCTCATTTCCTGGGTGTCTTCTGGGGAAATTGACGGATGTGTGTTGGAGGAGAGAGCTATCTAGAGCTAGGAGGTTGGGGGGGTTCTTTAAGCTGCATGCTCAGAAGGATGTTTAGGAGAACAAGCCTAGTTGCCCACTGGTAACTTATGCAAAAGATGGATCACCACTTTTTTCATTTAATACATGCATCCATGGGATGGGCAGTCTCCCAGTCAGGTGTCGCTCACCATTTCCCTCTAGCCTGCTGTGAGTAAATGGCTCTTGTTTATGCATTCTTTCCATTTTCACTTCCAATCCCACCTCAGGCATCATCTTTCAGGTCCCATTCTGAGGAGGTTAAGTCTCACCCAATTGTGACTAGATGCATTGCTATCCTCCCAGGCCATTTGCTGGATTTCAAGAGACCTTCCTTCCTCACTAATAATTCCCAGAGGCTTTTGTGAGTGCCTTCCAGAAGTCTTTGTTTTGAGATGAGGAGTCACTCACTGTGTTGCTGAGGGAGTCACTAAATTCCTCTGACTATTGTACTCAGGAGGTTCTCGCCTCAGCCTCCACTTCCCTAGAAATTGGTACCCTGAATTGACAGCACCGCATCTGACTTAAAAAAATAATTTTTTAAAAAAAAGCAATGGCACCCTCCCATCTAGCAAATGGATTGCATACAGTAGGTGTGCATAGCCTCCAATTTATATGCCATTGTAAGGATGAGTTCTGTTTGAAACCTATAGAGCAAAGCACAAGTATGTGGTTCAAACGTATGATCTGGTAGGGTGAGAACAGAAGGTACTGACTGAGGAGGAGTAAGATACCCTTTGCCAGACAATAGATGGAGAAAAGCGTAAGGAGGAGTGGGAAAGGGTCCAGGTGGAAAGGTCGATGACTTTGTGAGCGTTGAGGGAATGAGGTAAGGTTAGAGACAAAACTGGGACTGGCAATTGGATGGTAGAGCCAACAGGAAGGAGTGAACATAGAGATAGGAAGCTAAGAGTCTGGGAGGTATACAAAGCAGGCTACCCCTCAGAACCAAGTGAGAAAGAAAGAGAGGGAGAAAGAAAGAAGGAAAGGAGGGCATCTGTCAATATCTTGTCAATCCCAGCGTGATATGGGCAGTAGGAATGCTTATGGGCAGAAAGATGGGGTTAGGGTTGAACACAGTGATAAAGAATGCTTAGCACAAACAAGGCCCTGCGTTTCATGTCAGCACACAAATATCTCATCAAATCCTACAATAACATCATTATCACCATCATCATCATCATTATCATCAGCAGCAGAAGTGATAACAGAAAATGGAGGTGACTGAAGGCAAACATGGTCCTCTGGCCAAAGTACACCTGTATTTTCTAGAAAGTGCTTAGAGTAACATACCTGAGAAAGATATGGAAAATATATGTGTATTAAAGATACAGTTATATGTTCACGTCCTCCTGCCATCACAACCTTATTCATATGAAATGGCTTACGAGGCGTTACAGTGTGGTTACCATGTGCTACATATTGTGTGCACTATACCTCAATGTAGATATGTGCTATGCTTGTACACGATGATCTCAAGAGCAAGATGATGTGGTAGGGCAGGGAAACATGTTTACCTTTGCTTTTATTCACCATTTAGAGTGTTGTAACAATCTGTAGTACTTTTCTAATCTGAAAATAAAGGAGAAAAAGAAGTTAAAGAATAAAAAATATTTAAATCGACTCCCATCCTTCACTCTCAAGTGGAAATCAGTTAGGTAATGGAACTGAGTTCTGGGCTGTTACACAACCCCTGCTGACTAGGAACAGAGTCCCATGAACAAGAGAGTCACACTTGGCTCCATAGTCAAGAGCAGAGCTCACAGCCACCACACACATAGATGGCAAGGGGACATTCGATGACCAGGTTAGTTGTATGTCCTCAGAGGCAGGATGTACCAACGTGTAGGCTATTTCAAAGGTAAGAGCAAACCATCCCTTTAGAGTGTGTGTGTGTATGTATGCTGGGGCGGGGGAGGGGTGTGGTGTATGGAGGGGCATGGAGAAGGTTAACTGCAGGGAAAGAACTTGAGCTTGGGGGAGAGCGGCATTGGAGAACTTTCTTCTGATCCAGTTTCAGGGTGGCCAACAGTAGCGGATGAAATCACGTACTGAGGGTCGTGTTGTTTATCTCTGATGTACTGTTTTAAGGCGACCCTCTTGGGATTTTAAAATTTGATTTGATTAGAGATAAGGTCTTGCTATGCTACCTAGGCTGAGACTGACAATCCTTTTGCTTCAGCATCTGCAACAGCTGGGATGATAGCATTCAGAACTCAGGTAAGGCAGAGCTCATTCCCTAGAGACCAACAGGGAACAGTGCAGACATGACTGCTCTTCTCCCAAATTAAGGAAATGGATACTTCACAAGGGACCAATAGAGAGACTCTTCATTCACACTAGAGATAGCCCCGAAGGAAATTCCTTGGGATGTGCTTGGAAAAACCCACACCTAGAAACCACAGTAGGTCTTTCTGAGTCAGGATTGGAGAGAAGGAGGCTATCAGGACACAGGGAGATCCAGAAAATGGGAGGGATGGGTGTTGTCTCTGGATGCCACGTGGAGAGGTTCTCGGGTAGGGGACAAGTGACCTTCTACATGGTTTCTGCTCAAGCCCAAGAGTTTGAGTTTCATCCAGGGGACAAAGGCGTGCTTAGGAATCCACTGTGTTTTACTTTATTTCCAAACCTCAGCTGGAACATCTGCTGACAGAGATTCCTGCATTTTGGATCGTTCCCATCGGGCAGCCCAAGCACAGTGAGGAGAACAGTGTAGTGTTTGCCCTGTAGCTGAAGGTGGAAGGAGGAGGTGTGGGTAGGGCTTCCCTGTGTGAAAGAAGTACTTAATGAAGTACTTTCACAGATGGGACCTGTCTCCTGCCCTTCTCACCACCCAGCATAGTAGCCTGGGTAGGCATCCACATTTCTTCAGGTTGTTCATTGAAATATGAAAGATTCAGGCAGAACACATATGTTACAGGCACTCCTGAACTTCATGTCTCAGTTCTGTTAAGCTCTTTCAGAGCTGAGTCCTGGGGAAAGGCTTCCAGTGGCCACACTAGGAACTAACTGTTTGGGCTCCTTCCCTTGACTTCAGAGGACCTGTCGGTGAGAAAGTCTGAAGTGAACAGAGAGGCATGTATGAAAAGCTATGACCTCTGCAATTACCACTCAAAGGCAGCCAGCCAGCTTGGAATGGTATATGCTCACTGGACAGACAAGAGGTCATCTTCTAATCTTCCTCTATGGCCTGCATATCCACAGCAGACTTTATTAGGTCTCCAAAGTTCTGATGTTGGGGCACAGGCCAAGTAGATCAATGGGAGTTTTACCCCACCCCCTATTCCAACACAAGTTTGAAGCTGGGATGATTTTAGATCGAGTTGCCTGTCCATAGATAATCATCATCTTGGAACATTCAGTGCCTTGTGACTTTTGTCTAAGTAATTGCTATGGTCCCAAGAGTCACTTCTGAAGTTCTGAAGTGTGTCAGTATTTTGTGACACATACGTATGCTATGCAGACTAGCAAGTGCAGATCTCCATCTATGTCTGTCTTTTCTGGCAGGTTAGAGAAACCTCTGGGGCAACCAACTTACTCAGTTTGATCATCCAAGTGTAGAGTGTAGTACCCTTTTTCTGAGCTCAAATTAGAAGACCACAGTCCAAGGGTCTGCTTCTCTGTCAGAATACTAGGCTATGAACTTGGCATTTGAAATCACCTGTGAGTTTGAAGCAGACAGAAAGTGTTGGTTGTGGTACTGGGTGAATGGGTTCCTCTCTCTGCACTTCCTACCCTAGGGCTTTGGAGTAGAGTTCTCTTAAATCCATCTTTCACATGGGGGTGATATCATCTACTCTGTATATAATGGAGGGTTAAACAGAATAATTATCACGCATGGCATCCAAATGATGCCCGGTACTTATGCCAAGGGCCCTTTACTCTTGATAACAGGGTTACTCCTTCTCCAAGTAGAACGTTTCTCAGGTAGTGTCCTACCTACTCACTGTTAACGGGACTTTCAAAGGGATATGAAATTTCTCTGTTTAATTTGCGTTGTCTTCTCACTTTAAAATGTAGAGTAAAATATCGTAGCACCTCAAAACATTGAGCTTTAAAAAGTCTTTGTTGAGCAACAAAATGCAAAGAATATTCTTATTAATGCATGTTCTTATAAATGAAGCATCAGTCATGAAATATTTGTATGTAGCAGCCAGAGAAGCCAGCACAGCGGTTAGCAGGGGCATTTCCCACATGGAGCATGGGATGGCAGAGGCAGGGGAGTTTTGTGTCGTGGTTTTGGTCTCCAGCATGAGCAATGAGTGGTAGGTATAGTTTCTGTTCTGGAACCTGTCAGAACTCCCATGCAGCTGATTCTTGTAGGAGACTCCCCTTGAAGTCCACGGGGGTTCTTTGAATGGAAGACACGCAAATAAGATTCAGGCCTGATGTAATCTTGGTATGAGGGACTGCTCATCCAAATATTAGCGTTTTAGCCTGGAAACTAGGTTTTGATCAGGAGATAAAAGAATTCTCCCTTCCCCTCCGTAAGGCACACGGTACACAGACAACCAAAACATCACAATGTGCACACCCAGGAGAGGATAAGCCTGCTAATTACTGAAGAGACCTAATTAGACCTCAGATAGGCACTGTGGTGCTTCATTTTTTACCTTACACACATGAATAGGACAAACATTCCCAATTCCAGGGCAAGTAGCTAAATGAAAAACAAAACAACACCCCCCCCCCCCAAACAATGTTACTCTCTGGAAATATCACTCATATGATGTGGCAATTTAGAAAAATGTATCTATTAGAGATAGTTAGAGATATATGTATGTTTTTTTTTGGTTGGAAA
The DNA here is from genome assembly GCA_902729485.2 of Mus minutoides. NCBI lineage: Eukaryota > Metazoa > Chordata > Mammalia > Rodentia > Muridae > Mus > Mus minutoides. The sequence goes on along the minus strand of LR749561.1, from coordinate 2,712,526 downwards.
AGCTTCGCAGAGGAGGCACAAAGCTGAAAATTGTAGACAGGTTAAGTAAATTAAATCACTCACTGTCTTTTTTTCCCTTCCTCTTCTTTCTTCAATGCCTTTAAAAGTTAAAGGTAATTTGCAAAGAAAATGCTCAGTTTGAATTGGTTTGTAATATCTGTTAATGATCTTGGAAAAAAAATCACGCACTCTCAGTTCTCTCCCCAAGGGAACTCCAGTGTGCTTTTGGGAAAAATTTTCCAAAGTCTGAAATGTCATTAGCTAGTGATTTTCTTGAAGTAAAAAGCCAGGAAAAAAAATTCTATAAGGTATACAAGTGCAGAGGACAATAACTCTGATGAATAATGTCTGTGTTTTTCATAATGTTTCATATCTAAAAATGCAGCAATTGAAAGCTGAGCTTCTAAACTCTAGAACTGCATGAGTTAGCTCAGTGTAGTCATCCCTTCTGTTTATTTCACACGTATATTGCGTTCTTCCATATATTTATAGATTGTTGTTGTAAAAACAGTAGTGTTAGGAACAATTTTGATTATGTTCCTTGCATTTACCTTTTGGAAACACAAGGTGTAGCCTAAATACAGACCTACAGGTGCTGCCTCCTCAGGTTAAAACAATAACTCGCTTCAGAGCATTCAGCCAGGTGCCTGGAGTGGAGGTGTGAACACTAGGCAGACTGGGGAGCTGTTCGGTATTAGGTAACCGTGCTGTGAAACACTATATTAAGGGGGAAATATCCCCTTGACCCCCGGCTGGTGGTGGGCTTTTGCCTGTATGCCCAGGAGGCTTTGTAATGCAGTGCTACTTAGCTGCAGATTCCATCCTGGCTGCTGGAGTTGGTATGGGGGAGGAGCTGGATTTTACTAACTCTTGCTTTGTAGTCACCCAGACTCTGGCTTGTTCAAATATACATTGTATATATTGCATGAGTAAGCGCTTTGTACATAGTCTCTATTTGTTGCTTTTTAAACTCATTTTGCATACTAGCAAACCCTACATGATTGTTCTTAGTTTTTGTTTAAGTATAACAATTTTATTAATTTGATAATTTCCTGTCTACATACAATATATTTTGATCATATTTATCCCATACCTTTCTGCCTAACTCCTCCCACATCTGTCTACCCTTCTCAACTTCAAGTCTTCTTTTTTTTTTTTTTTTTTTAATAACCAACTGATTCACATTTGTGCTATTTATATACTTGTGGTAATGGTGGTGGTATAGTCTACTGGATGTTGGTTGGAGTAGGGTTGACCCATCTGGGATCACACCATTAAAGAAAACCAACTCTTCTTCCCTTAGAAGCTGCAAACAGTCCATAGACACATGCTAGAATGTGACCTGGCTTGATCTCACACAGGCAACCACTGTGCGGCTGCGTGAGGACGTGGAAGCATGGGTGTGTGTGTGTGTGCAGGTCACATCAAGTCCACAAGCATTGTTTTGCTCTGGATCCTATTGACCTTGAGGTCTTAAAAAGGCTCCTCTTCCCTTTTTGCATGATGGTCTCTAAGCCTTCAGGAAAGGGTGTGATACAGATGTTCCACTGTGGCTGACCACTCCACTGATGTTAACCAATTATAAGTTTCTGTATTAACTGTCATTATATTGTCCTTATCTTTCTTACATTGAATCTTTATCTCTCTCTCTCTTTCTTTTTCTCTCTCTGTTTCTCTCTTCTTAGTTCATTGTAAGACATTCTCTCCCTCTGAGTCTAGCTAAACTAAATCCATTCTTCCTGTTTTCTATCTATTTCACACACACACATGTTGAGTGACATCATGAAGCAAAAAGAACATTTGGAATGTTTAAATTAGGGCTTCGTTGGAGTTCCACATATGGAAGACGTGAAGAGCGCAAATGTGGCATTCAGCGCATTGATCCGGCATTAACACATTCCCTAACCACGCCCACCCATGACAGGAAAAGTAAGATCAATGACTGATATTCCCAATTGCTCCTATGATGAAATACAATCTTCTTTTTTCCCAAAGGCATCCACATCCTAATTTTTAACACCATGGATTTTTTTTTTTCTTCTCCTCCTCTTTCTCTCTTTGAAGTTCATATAAGAGGAACCATACAGGAGATAGTCATTTAAAAAATTATTTTGCTATGCAAGATATTCTTAACATGGAATAGATATTCATCCATGTTTGGCTTTCTCTCAATATTATGTTGGCTACAATTGTAATTTTTTTTCTTATTTTGTCCACAAAATACCGTATATTGCAAAAGCGTGACCATCTTATTTTCATGAATGCTTTAGTTGTTTTGAGTTCTAGACGATTTCAGAGAGCTCCCCTGTAGGCGTTCCTGAGTGCATCTTGCTGAGTGTGTGCATGCGTTATGTTTAGTCTATATTTACACTGAACAGGAAACTGCTAAATTGTAGGGCAGAGCTGTTCAATGTTCGTATATAATGCTGAGTATGCATACCTTTCCAAAGAGACCGCGTCAGTCTTGAGCAATGGCTGCTTCAAGGGAGGCCCTGTCCATGCTTACTAAGTCATTCCGGCAGTGTGCAGTAGGCTGGTATTGTGATCTTAGGTCTACTGGGCATTTGCTTGTTGTCTTTTCTTAGTATTCTTTTCAAATTGCCTGCTTGCGTGCGCTCTCTCTCTTTTTCTCTCTCTGTGCATGCTACCACATGCATGTGGTAACTAGAGGAGAACATGGAGTGTCTTTAATACGTCTCTGCTTCATTCTTTTGAGATGGGTTGTCTCACTGAGCCTCAAGCTCACAATTTTGTCTAGGTTGTCTGGTCAGTGTCTCTTAGAATCCACCCAACTTTGGCCCTACTGTACTGGGGCACAGGAGGCTGTATTTAGCCCTTAAGTGGGTGCTGAGGATTCAAAATCAGGTTTTTATGCTTGTCAGGCAAGTGTGCTTATCCACCCAGCCATTGCTCCAGCCCAGACCGCTTATTTTAATATTGAATTTTCATCTCTTCTTGCTGATTTGTATGAGATGTGCATGTAATTTACATATGGATCTCTCTTATGGTTTCAAGTTTCAAGTGTTGAGAATGTTACAAGCCTTCTGAACTTGACTTTTCACTTTCTTTATGGTTTCTGGGGATGGGTTCATTTCTGTAAGGTTGGTACCTTTGTTATCTGGAGAGAGTTTTTTTCTTATCTCCAGGCTATAAAAACATCTTAATGATGTTTTCTAGTAAATTCGCTATTTCACTTTTTATATTTAAATACACAGTCTACATGGCCTTCACTCCCCCCTCTGCCTCTTTTCGTTCCTTTTTCCAATTTCTGTATTTTCCCTGTCCGGTATTTCTTTCTTGTGACCAAGACTGAACCCCCAAAATTCTGTGAATGCCAAATGTTCTACATCACAGGGCTGTAGTCCTGGCTGATGGCATTGATTAAGGTAGCCCTCCTGTTGTGTCTGCTTCTGCATGGATCACAGGAAAGACCTCTTTCCCCAGTGCTCTGCATTGACCTTGTTACCATAAGTTAAATACTCCCTTCGTGCAAAATGATGGTATGTCCTTTCCTCTTTATTCCGCCCCTGTGGCAAGTTATTCAGCGGGTTTCATTCACACTTTCACCACTTCATACACATATACAGCGGCTTTTAGTCGTTTGCACACTCCGTTCCTGCCCTCTTCCGCAGGAACTCTTCTTCTACCCAACATGGTCCCTGCCTGCTTTCCTCTCTTTTTTTCCCAATAGGTTTTTGAATGTTAACCAACCTTGTATTTTGGATTACACCCAACTTGGATGTGAAGGTTTTATTTTACATCCCGTTGCATATGTTTTCTTCATTTTGGCAATATGCACTCTTATAACGATGTCTGTGAATTAAGTGTGACTACAATTTTCGGTAATGTCCTCGTCCATCACGTCATCAAGTTCAGATTGTAAAGCGAGAGAAGAGATATATTTTCTTCAGATTTCGGTCAAAGGGAACACCCCGGAAGTAAGTCTAGGGAACACACCGGAAGTCTAGTTCAACAGCGCAATCTAACAGCGTACCCTGAGCGCTCGCCACACCTTCCTCTTATTTCAACCTTCTGTGTATTTTAACTTAGACTTGAAGTGGGAAGCTGGCTCTGTGTGAGTTTTGCATAGGAAAGTAAATGTAACTGGACTGTTTGCTGAGTTTCAACCATTCAACAGTATACGCTATGTCAGAGGCTAGGATTAGTTACTCCGTTTTGATTTTGGAAGCCACGAGCCATGGCCATGTAGGTTTAAAAGAAAGCCTACCACAGGAGAAGCCTCCCGGGACAAGAGATGAACAGTCAGTCAAAACATGGTCCTCATGGTGAATCTTCAAAGCTGTTTTTTTTATCTCTGACTTTGACGCTTCAGGCACTGCTCCTGAGAAATAATTTTCAAAACAGGTTCCAATCCTATGCTGTATAGGACCCTCCTTTCTTGGTTGGTGTCACCCTAGTGCAGGGCCAACCTGTTATCACCAATAGGCTGGATTCTGTCCTGGTCAGCTGACCACATTAACCCCTGGCTGAAAACCCTGAGCTGGTTTTGTATTGTTCTGCAATGTGAATGTAAGGCTGGCACAGGTTCGTTCACCTATGACCTGCAGTTTTTGTCTGTGTAGGCTGCTTTAGCACATCCAACCCTTAGACTAGAGAATTTCTTCTTGTTTTGTACTGTTGAGGATCAAACCAGAACCTTCTGCCTGCCAGGCAAGTACTCTGCCTCACAGCCTCACTTGGCCATCGACTGGATAATTTATACATACGAGAAAGGTACTTATTGCTTATAGTTTTAGAAGTGGGGAAAGTCTCAAGGGCCAACAGCTGCAGTGTCCAGTTAGGGCCTTACAAATGGTGTCTTGGCTGCATTCTTGCATGATGGAAGACGCAGAGAGCCAGTTTGTTCCTTTTTGTTTGTTTGTTTGTTTGCTTGTTTTGAAATGCGGGCACTATTCTCATTCATGAAGGTGTAGGAGGCCTTTAACCAAAGGCCCCACCTCTTAACAATGTCACAGTCTGTCTGGGCAAAACCACTCTGCTAAATAGTTTTTATTCACACAACCTAGAGTAACCTGGGAGAGGGAACTGAATAACCACTGAAAGCGTATTGGCGTATATGGCCATATCTGTGAGAGATTATTTCAATTGACTATTGTGGGAAGGTCCAGCCCACTGTGGCTTGCCCCTTCCCTAGGCAGATGGGCCTTGGCTGTATAAGAAAGCCAACTAAACATGAGCTGGAGAAGCAGCCTGGTAAGCAGCATTCTTCCACGGTTTCTGCTTCAGGTCTTGCCTGGCTTCCCTCAATGATGGACCTGCACATGTAAGGCAAAATAAACTCTTTCCTCCCCTAAGTTGCTTTTGGTCAGTGATGTTTATTTATTTTTATTTTTAATTTATTTATATCCATTTTATGTGCACTAGTGTTTTGCCTACATGTGTGAGGGTGTCAGATCTGGGAGTTACCGACAGTTGTGAGCAGCCATGTGGATGCTGGGATTTGAACCTGAGTCATCTGGAAGAGCAGTCAGTGCCCTCAACTGCTGAGCCATCTCTTCAGCCCCAGTCATGCTATTTATTACAGCCACAGAAACCAAACCTGAACAGCTACCTCAGGGTTTTCAGTGAGAGGTTAACATGGTCAGATTTCCATTTAAGAGTCAACAGTTGAATGCCTGAGAAAGAGTGGATCAGCATCCAGACCGTGTACTGGGATAAAGCAGGAACCTGAGAAGACACCAATATTCAAACTACAGCACCTGGCTGTGCCTTGGCTCTCCAGCTTGCTTTCTTGGCTACTCTAGTCTCTGGTTGTTTACTCTCTTATTCTACTCTGACTGTGTCTTCTGCTAGCTGTCTGTGAACCAGGGTTCTAAGCGTCTCAGCTTCTGTTCATGCTGATCTTTCTACTTACAACAAACCATCTATGCATTTTCCACTCTTGAATAATAAATAAGCTTAGGCTAGGTAGCCTCGTCTCCATCCAGCTGGGGCCGCTAGCTCTTAGTTCTGCCCACGATTTGTCTGTGAGAGTAGACAGATGTGGAATTGCTTGTGGCAGAGTGCTGGCCCCAGTGAGCTGGATGGATCTGGAATTTTCTGTGTGTTTGTGTGTAGGAGGGGGTAGGTGCTCAACTAACAGTTATAGATACACACAGCACAGACCACAGCAGCCAGCTGTCAGCTCTGGGTTTCATTTTGTTTCTTTGTATAAGACCGGGATGGAAGTAAGAGGTCTACCTGCACAATCATCCTGAAGGTTGGAGACCAAGGCTGGGAGATTCTGTAATTCTGTATCTTAACGCTCTCCCTGTGTAACAAAGTGCAGTCCAGTTATTAAAAATCTTCTTATGATGGATGCCACCATTTATTGAATAGATTAGCAACAGGGTTCTTCTGTGAAGGTAGATTTCTCCTGAGCAATTTAAAAATTCAAACAACAACAACAACAACAACAAAAGTCCTGCTTAAAAGGCAAATTGAACAAGATCCTGCCCCTGTCTCTTATTAATAAAAGAGTTTACACAGAAACTCTTTAAGAGGGTATGTGAGGGATTCACAAGGATCATTAAAGTCTACTAGACATTCACTTTCACTGTGTAAAATTGGCCGTGTCCTCAAGATGGTATCACATAAAAATGGGCTTTCTGAGCCTCTTCTCTGTGAATGGGCTCTGGCTGCACAGTGGGGCATTCATTTTATTTGGCCCATTTATTGCAAGTACATTCTAAATTTGGCCTTAATTATTTTTCCTTTCACAAAAAAATATTTTGTGGGATCTTTTTGAACCCTGACTACTTCCTTCTTGCCCCTTAAAACAGAAGCCAGGAGTGTTATTTTTGTTCTCTTCTAATTAAAATAATTGCTTGGTTCCTTTTAACTAGCTTCATGCAGTTATTAGCCTAATACATGGATGGGTGCCATGGGGTGCTTGAGGAACGACATGAAAAGTGATCGCGTAGCTTCACATGAGAAAGAGTCCATGGTGCCAGGGGGGGACGATTTTCTTTCAGAAGGCGTTTCAGAAGGGCCTTTCGTAAACCTGCCCTCCCACACCCGCATTGAAGACTGTTCAATGAAAGAAGAGTTCTGTCTCTTTCTGAAGGTGTACAGCCAACACAGTCTGATCTGAAGAGGACCACTTGATATGCTGAGCACAGCACAAAGACCTGGGTCTGGCTTTAATCTCTGCCCCTGCTTTGTCTTTCAGAATAGCTGCCATGGAAGGATGCTCCTCCTGCCAATTGGCACTTATCAATGACATCGAGGGCGAGGGACAGAGTGCCTAGGTATGAGCCTTCATCAAGTGGCATGAAGGCCCTACCCCAACAGAAAGTGCTGGTATGAAGAAATGATGCTTTGGACAAGACTTTTCTCCAAGTTGGTCCTATCCGGAGGTTGGCAAACAGGGTCTCTGGACATCATCCCTGTTGTGTACTCTTATGAATAAAGTTCTATAGGACACAGACCTGCCCACTGTTTTCTGTATTGTTTATAGTGTTAGTATATTTACATAGCACCAAATGGCTGTGGCAGAGACTGTATGGCCTACGAAGCCTCCTGGTTCTGTACAGAGAAAGTTTAGGTCCTGACGTCTGTCATTTAGTTCAGTATGTATCTGTTAAATACCACTGAAGACATAGATACATGTGTAGCAATTTTCCTTTGTTTGCTCCCCCCCCCCCCCCACTGGAGATGGTATCTGTGCTACTTGCCTCTTGTACACATTTTTACAACAGCCTTTGTTTAACAAAACTGCTCATGGCCCTTGATGATTCACTAATTTTATGAGTAGAAGTGGTATGCCAAGGGAAAGGAGCAAAGATTTAGGGGGTGAAGTCAGGGTTAGATATAACCATGGTTAGTTAGCTCAGTGGCAGACGCAGATCATGGCAGGCACTTCTGTCTGTAACCACGGAGAGCTAGACACAGCAGGAACTTTGGATGGATGATGTCTTTATTGATGATGTCTGTACTTTAGGATTGATATTGTACAGTTATGCTTCCAAACCAAAAGATGGACATCTCTGCTGGGTGTGGTGCCACACAGATCTGAAATCCTAGTGTTCTAGATACCCATAATTTTGTCCAGCTTAAGCTACATGTTGTGATGCTCTCTTAAAATATGGACACCCAGTTGGTTGAATCCATCAATAAAACCATGTATTTTCTAAATAATAAGCTATTGTATTGGTGGTTAATAGTATCTATAATAATAGTAATATTATCTATAGAAGCATGTTATCATCGCTATTGGGCATGTGAGGAATAAGGTAGCTTGGCAGGCGGGCTCTAAAGGGCAGACCTTAGACTTTATGTTGCTGTTCTTTCTGTTTGTTTACATCATGTGTCTTTTAGAAAGGTCCCGTACTTAGCTGGGCTTCTCAGTGGTAGAACACCTTGTCTAGCAGGTGTGAGTTCCTTTGATTCCTAGCACTGGGGAAACTCCCACAATTCCACAACAGTTTCCTTCAGCCCTTAGGTTGCTTTGTTTGGATACCTATTCATGGTTTGTCATTATTTGAGAGCTGGCTGTGAGTTGGGAGACAGGAAAGTCTTCAGGCTTGCCGATGCTATGTAAAGAAGAGCTGGTAGACTCTATAAATCATTTTGATCTTGTACTCATGTCTGGAATCTTCTAGAAGTACAGAGGTTCGCCTGTGGAATTTCCCTGAGTGGAGTTGACTCTTCTCTGTGCAGGGAGAGTACTGAGGCTTGAGGGGGTTCCTCTACCTGCTGGAATTTGACCTGTAGAAACATCTGGGTCCCAAATATGGCAGTAACAGGAGGTAGTGGAAACTTTAGAGATCTGAAACCTAATGAACAGTCTTCTAGGCATTGAAGGTATGCCACGAAGGGGGAGAGTGAAGGGTTTTCCTCTTCCTGTCACTCCAGCTGTGAGACAAAGAATCCTGCTTTGTTCTGTAACCTCCACCAGAAATGTGCTGCCTCACAACAAGGGCAATGTAGCAGGGTTGGCCCGTCATAGGCTGAAAACCTCCAAACCACAAGCCTTTTCTCTTGTAAAGTTGATTATCTCATATGTTTTGCTACAATATCATGGTCATTAAACAAAGTGTTGTTCCAGCACTTTGTTCATATTGTGTGTCTGTCTCCACATCTTTATGTATGTTTAAGCCAAAAGAGAAAAAGAAAGAGCACTGAAATTTGGGGAGCATGTCGCTCTAGCTATGAACAGACAGAGACAACATAGGGTTGGGCGATCGAAAGTACACTGTTCAAGGAAATCTCTCTGAGAAAAATGATCCAATATAAGCTGTCCAGCTCATTAACCCTTGTTAAACATGGCTGTGACAGAATTAGGTGCCGTCTACTGGGCTCCTAAATACGACCAAGTTCCACTCATTGGATCTTACACTCTTCGAGATGGCGGTGGAGCATTCAGAAGATGCCTCCAGTGATGTACGTATATTCCTCATGTTTGTAGAAGAGGTGTATTGATGGTTTCTGTTGTTTTGGTATTTGTTCTTTTGTTTTTGTTTTTGTTTTTTGAGACAGGGTTTCTCTGTATAGCCCTGGCTGTCCTGGAACTGATTCTGTAGACCAGGCTGGCCTCGAACTCAGAAATCCGCCTGCCTCTGCCTCCCGAGTGCTGGGATTAAAGGCGTGCGCCACCACGCCCGGTGGTATTTGTTCTTTAAACAAGAGAAGTTTGATGCTGTTTCAGAGTGATTGGCTATCTGCCTATTCTTTTCAGAACCTAAAAGTTATTCAAAGTTTCTGAATCAAAGGAGCCAACAAAGTTGCCTGGTGGAAAAAAAAAATCAAACTTCCAGATTCTTTGATTGCACAAGCATCACTTTTGAGGGGTATAGTAGAAAGTTCTACCTTTTCTCCATCTATAGGCAGGAACAACTCCACAGCCTGCATATTCTGAGATCCGTTGATGTGGCTTCCCAGAAATGCTCAGGACCCAGGACATTGCCCATTGGAGAAGTGCAGGTTGCTTTTGCATACCAAAAGCGTATTTGTAGCATAAGTGTGGCTATACTTAATGACTCTTCAGTGAGTTCCTCTGCAGTGAACTTGGACACACTCATCAGTCTGTAGGTTTCTCTTAGCAGAGTGAATTTCTTTTCTCATCTTGGTTACATTCTTATTGCTATTGTAAGACAATATGACCAAGGCAACTTATAAAAGAAAGCATTTAATTTGGAGCTCATGTTCCAGAGGGCAGCAGAGTCTATGGCCTTTGTATCAGGAGGTATGGCAGCAGGCGGGTAGGCATGGTGCTAGAGCAGTAGCTGAAAGCTCACATCTGATCTACAAGCACGAGGCAGTGATAGTTAACTGGGAATTGCATGGGCTTTTGAAACCTCAACACTTACTTCAAGTAACACACCTCCAAGGAGGCCATGTGGTGGCTTGAATATGCTTGGTTTAGGGAGTGGCACTATTAAGAGGTGTGGCCGTGTTGGCAGAAGTGTGTCACTGTGGGTGTGGATTTTAAGACCCTCATCCTAGTTTCCTGGAAGTCAATTTTCTCCTATTTGTCTTTGGAACAAGATGTTGAACTCTTAGCTCCTCCTATACCATGCCTATTTATAAAAAATAAAATTCTGTTTATTTCCTAATTGCATACACAGAAGAGGTATCCTACCTCCAAATCCACACCTTTGGACATGTTTGTTTTTTGTTTTTGTTTTTGTTTTTGTTTTTGTTTTTGTTTTTGTTTTAGTTTTTGTTTTAGGCTGGAAGTGAACTTAACAAAATGTAAATCCCATATATTCTCTTGGTGTTTCAGCCTCTCTTTTCACAATTAAGCAACACCCTGAAAGAGGTAAAAATCTCTTGGAAAACTCTAGGAATCCTTGTATTATGGCTTCTATTATCGCTCCCACTCTTGGCATGTAAACTTGTCTTCCTGGTTTACAAATAGTACTTTGGGCTTACCAGAAACGGAGAACTGGAGGAAACCTCATGTGATGCCTCCTGATGGAGAGGTTGGTCTTGGAGCAGGAAGAGTTTTGGGCACCAGAGTTGGACCCCAAAGAGAAGGAACAAACAGAGCGGTATGTTCTCCATGTGGGAAGAGGGTAATTGAGCAGGACTAAGAGAAGAATAGAAGAGCAAGAGAATGAGGAGGGGGCAAGCAGCTCCTTTTATAGTGGGTCAGACACACCAGCACTCACTGATGGGAGAAAGAGCCAGAGTAGGAGGGAGGGACCAGCCATAGAGCCTAAGGAGTGGCTGTGTTGTGTGTATTCTGTGAGATCCATTGCAGGCAAGGAGGGGATTAATCATGCTAAGCTGGTGGTGAACTTGGCACCGGGCAGGCAGTGCATAGGGAAATCCTAACTCTCGACAGTGTGTTTGGTTTCACCACGACAGTGTGGGCAGGTGCGCGAGGCTACCTTTGCTGCTAGATGTAGGTGTGGCCCTCTCTGATGAGCTGTACTTTTAGTTTTTATACGTATCAAACAGGGGCCATTCTTACCCATGAAAATTGCCTGCATATAGTTGAAGTTTATTATTATATTTAATTATTATTACTATCGCTACTTTTCTTTTTAGTTTCGTGGAGGAAGCTTTGTAGATAGTAGCTATACCAGCTCCCTCTAAATGAGCTGTAGTTACCTTTCTTAATTCAGGGGCACAAAGTGTACCAGGAAATCAGGTATGGTCTGCTCAAGAAGTTATGATAGTCATTTCACCAATGCAACCAGAGACTGGCTTAACTTTGCTTTGTCCGTTGAATAGCAGGCGGTATTTACTTGCATTATGCTGATTTTTGGCCGAAAGACTCACACTCAGGAATAAAGGGCTGTGCAAAAGCACATTGTCCTCATCACCAGAAGAGCCCAACAGAGTGAGTCTGCAGACAGTGCTGTTGAAGGTGAGAAAGCAAAGCTACTCCTTCAGCACACTTGAATAACTTCAGTTTTATACAGCACTGAGGTCTGTGGTCACATCTCACAGGCTGATACCAGTCAGCTGTGTCGGGTGTGTCCTGAGCCTACCACTACTAGCTTTTAAAAGCCAATATGGAGGAGATCTGCGCAGCTGGAAGCATCTCTCTCTGTGTCTCTGTCAGGAAACACTGATTTGGATTTGATTCCTGTTTCATGAAGTCCCAGTATTTTCTTTCTTTTTTTTTTTATATTATTTTTTTTCATTTTTTAGATACTTTATTTACATTTCAAATTTTATCCCCTTTCCTCATTTCCCCTCCGAAACCCCCCTATCCCATCCTCCCACCCCCTGGTCACTAAGTTACCCACTCCCACTTCCCTGTCCTGGCATTCCCCTACACTGGGACATCGAGCCTTCACATGGCCAAGGGTCTCTCCTCTCACTGATGTCCCACAAGGCCATCCTCTGCTACATATGCAGCTGAAGCATTGAGTTCCTCCTTGTGCACTCTTTGGTTGGTGGTATAGTTCCTGGGAGCATCATGATGCTAGAAAGATGAACAGGCACTGTCTCATTTCTTAGCAAGCCTGTGAGGTATGCATGACTGTCTTCATGTACAGATAGGAAAATGGAAGATGGTTTCAGGCACCTTTCCTAGGGACATGGGAAAGCACTTAGCTTCTTGAGCTCTTTCTGCTTGTGACTACCTTTTACCAAATAAGGTTTTACATGTCCATGGGTCTATCTATCTGTCTGTTTATCTATCTGTCTGTTTATCTATCTATATATCTATCTATTATCTATAATCTTTATTTATATATCTATTTCTATTATATCTATTTCTATAATCTATTTTTATTACACAGAAATCAAATACTGTTAAAAATCATAACAAAACAGAATTTTACCATTTATTAAGTGTGAAAACAAATTTGCTTTCTAATAAGTTGGAAGAATTAAATTTCATGAAGAATTATATCTCAGCTGAATATTTGATTCTTTAGGATGGTGACACAGTCTCGGTGTCTCTCAACATTGACTGATATATATCAGTCAATATATATATATATATATGTATATATATATATATATATATATATATTTGGTTTTTGAGACAGGGTTTCTCTGTATAGCCCTGGCTGTCCTGGAACTGACTCTGTAGACCAGGCTGGCCTCGAACTCAGAAATCCGCCTGCCTCTGCCTCCCGAGTGCTGGGATTAAAGGAGTGCGCCACCACGCCTGGCTATGACTGATATTTTTATTTCATAATTTTCAATGCCAACAATGCCATCAAGCACAAATGTGTGGCACAAAATGAAAAAAGTACATTTAGGGTCATTTCAGAAATTGTAAATTTTATCCCCATGTCATACCTACATTCATTTAGTGATTTTAATGAATTTGCAATCCAAAGATACACTAGTTTGATTCATGCTGAAGGAATGCAGTTGGAAAATACTAAGTCTTGATTCACCATATTTAAATCATTATGTTTCTGTAAGAACATAAAATTGGCATACCCGGTAAAAATGGTTGCTCAACTCACCGTCTATGAGATCTTAGGAGAGTCACTACATGACTTCCTACTCATCCATGAAAGGCTTGGAAGGCAGGACACATGCTGCAGAGTGTGTGAGGGGCAGAACCCTTGAATCAGGACTGCCATGTGAGCAGACAACACAGGTATAAACATCAGCTTCCTAAGTGAGACTGTGGCACTGGGGCTTTCAGGAAGTCCACTCAACAATCCCACTGTTTCCTAGGAGAGAACACACACTTCAGTAACCCCCCACCCCCGAACAAAGCTACACGGTCGGGGATGATCTGAAGGCTTGTAGCCATGAGCAGGTTGTCTTGGGTGCTTAGCCTGTGTAGCCTTGAAACTTAGAGGATTCACCTTTTGCATTTGCTTTTGAGGAGGATGTTGGTTCTAATTCTTTCTCCATATGCTTCTTTGAAAGGTCATTTATCATCCCTTTCTCTATCTCCTAGAAAAGGGAACTCCTACTACATCACCAGGTCTTCCAAAACTCGGTGAGAATGAGGCAGGCCTGAATTTCCCCATTGAAAAGTTGAGTAAACTTAGATCTTTCAAGACTTTTCCTTTCCTTTTTTTGTTTCTTTCCCTGACTCTAAAGGTTTACCTATTCATGAAGAGGGAGCCTGAGATGGGTCCTGCTGCTGCCCTGTGCTGGCTAGTTTTATGTCAACTGTCTAGATACAAGCTAGGGTCATTTTGGACAAGAAAATCCTCAATTGAGGAAAATACCCCTAGTAGAGGGAAAAGCGAAAAACCTCTGTTGCATTTCTCTTTCTCTCTCTTTCTTTCTTTCTTTCTTTCTTTCTTTCTTTCTTTCTTTCTTTCTTTCTTTCTTTCTTTTTTTCTTGATGATAACTGTGGGAGGGTAGATTCCACTCTGGATGGGTGGTCCTACAGACTATAAGAAGGCAGGCAAAGCAAGGCATTGTGGGCAAGTCAGTGAGCAGTACACCTTCATGGCCCAGTAAGCGGTAAAACCACTTCATGGCTTCTTTATCACTTCCTGTTTCCAGGTTCCTGCCCTGATTTCCCTGGATAATGGACTACAAGCTATAAGGTAAAGGAGAGCCTTTCCTCCTCAAGCTGCTTTTGGTCATGGTGTTTCACTATAGCAATAGAAGTCCTAATGAAGACACTCTCCAGGGAAAGGTCTCTGATGACAGCTAGCGTCACTTAGTCATGTACTGCAAAGAACTCCCTTCCCTTCCCTTCATTCTTATCCCATGATCACACTGCTGGGGACAGAGATAAATGCTGTGTACTTCTCTGATTAAACTATCTGTTATTTTAAATCTATTTCATAGATGCTTCTTCCTCTAGTAGACATCTTGTGACACAACACATCAAACATTATATCCATATCACAGACTTCCTCTGCTGTGCTTCTATATGTATGTATGTATGTATGTATGTATGTATGTATATATGTATGTATGTATGTATGAGAGAGAGAGAGAGAGAGAGAGAGAGAGAGAGAGAGAGAGAGAGCATGCACACTACTCCATGTGCCTGATAGATATTCCACAATTATGAAACAATTGTAGTGTTTAGAAAAACAAGGTTGGGTATTTATCTTATTCACTAGTTTTCTAACAGAACCCAGTTATGTAAAACACCAAAAGTTCAGATTGCCTGAAGATGAGAAGGCACACCTAGGAAAGGCTCCCCTTCAGTAGGGAGAGGGAGGCAGGAGGACCTTAAGGCTAGCATTGGCTACATTGTAAGATCCTGTCTCAAAAGGCAAAAAACTCAACCCAATCCAACCAAACCAAAACACCCACACTCTCCAAAAATCAAGGACACACTTTGCTTGTCAAAGTCATTCTGTCTGAACTACAGACTTTCTTGCTGAGTTCAACAAGCCTCACTTCCAATCCTGTTCCCTCCTGGTTTTGCCTTTTCCTGGGGCCAAGGGAACAGGGCTGCAAATGTCTCACTCAGCACTGGCTGGATGCCGTCATTAGAACCTACCTCCATTAATCGTTGAGTTCTTTGCCCCCATTTTGCCCAAAGAATAATGCCTCCCTAGAATTACACAAAAATCAATGGCAAAGTTAATTGAAACCTGGGTCTCTGAATGTTTCTCTCTTTCTTAAGTGTTGGCTCAGTTTCTGAACAGTGAGGGCAGACTCACTGAACAGCTTTAATTGAGGGATGAGTGGATTGGTGAGAGAGAGAGTGGACGTAGGTCATTCTCCAGAGGACAGGGATAGTGTTTACATTAGGGTTTCATTTCCTTTTAAGTCTTATACTGGGGCTTAGGGAATATCAGCAGATGAGAAGAGACCAGGGCATTTCCACAGCACAGCTCCTTCCTCTACTGTCTCCTTAAAGACTGACAAGGCTCTGAAAGGAGTAGGCCTGGTCCCATCCTCCCAGGGAGCCAGAGGGCTGAGAAAGTAAAAAGGCATCAGGGGAGAGGGCAGTGACCACTGGAAGGTACCCAGCTTCTTATTTAAATAATTTGTCTGATTCCTCGTCTTTCTAGCCATGGTGATATTCATATGGCAGACACCTGGGCCTTTCATTTGGCTTCCTACAATACACTTTATATTGACAACTGTTTATAAAACCAAGGAGACACTACTTCATTGGATTCTCCCATCTGTGTGCCAAGGCAAATGGGACAGACGCGTTTACCTTTCAAAAACTATCCAGGAGTTAAAGGAGGCTCCAGTGGCTTGTGGCTTATCCAGTGCAGCTGAACCAGAGGTGGCGGTGGGGGTTAGGAGCCCTCAGAGGCTTAGAGGAAGAAATAGGGGTTGCAAAGTCACAAGCTTACCTTGATGGTGCTCCTGACAGCAGGAAGGCGAAGTCTATCTTCAGCCAGTTGGGACTCATTATAAAGACCCTATAGCATAGTTGTCTTGCTGCGTGCACATCCAGACACTGGGTGCTGCTGTTCGCAGCGGGTTCCAACTCTCCTTTGTATCTGTAGCTTCTAAAAATCCAGACAAAGGACCCCGAAGGGCATCTGGTCAAGCTTTGTGCGAGGAGAAAACTTATCCTCCAATTCCCGAAGCCCTGAAGTCAGGGATTTGATTATGCTTATCATGATCTCAGCTTCCACTGCTCCAAAATGTGATTAGTTTTCTAATTAGTTAATGTCATTACCTGTCATCAAATCCAGACAACACTGATCTCAAAAAAGCTCCCGTGGTAAAAAGGCCCGCATCTTTCCTCTGTTGACATCTCTCCTCGGTTGAGCACAGTCTGTTGAACGATCTTGGCAACTGTTGCCTTACTCTTAGTCCGGGGCCTGGGAAGTTTGGAGAAAGCCATACTTACTGTAGTGTTGAATTAAAGGTGGTTTAAAATGCGGTATCCCTTCAACTTCTCTTCACTCCAGCTGAAGCATACAGAGAGACTCTCACTGCAGACAGATTTTAGCCTGTTCTATTTTCTTTTGTATGTATCTTGGCTATATTGCTTTAGGCAGAAAGGACAAATTAGGAGTCAGTTTACCATAGGGAAACACCCTGCTAAGATAGCTTTGCATTGCAAAAATGTTGCCTGTCTTTTATTTCATAGCCATTGTTGAACATCTGGCAAGGAGTTCCTTCATTGTTCCGGACTAATCTTTTAATAAATCTGTCTTTGGATACCTCCAGTGTACAGGGATTTGGGATTTTTGGGACCCAAGGTTAAGCCTGGCTTAACTGGGGACTTCCACTTAAGCTTATGTTTAGGTAGGGAAATGGATGCCCGGATGGAAGTGTGTCGTCTGTGGGCTGGACCCTTTCCATTTGCCTTCCTTACCTTTTCCCTCTCTCCTGCTTTGTGGAGAACCCTGTGGCCGAAGGCCACGAATGTTAGCACCAACAATGACTTTCTTGTTTTCAGGCTCCAGCTGAAAACTGTTAGATTTGGGGATGGGGTGAGGTAGTTTCCGGAACCCTGCCAAAGGAGAGGTCCACCGTTCCCAGTGGAGGGAGTCCTCCCAATGGTGGTAGTTCCAGTGGTGGTAGTTGGCGGTTCTAGTGGTGGGGTTAGCCTTCTCAATGGTGAGATTCAACATTGAGATTCTTCTCAATGGTGGGAATCAGCCTTTCAGTGAGAAAAGACAGTCATTCTTGGGTATGAGACTCAGCTGGAAGAAATCAACCACCTTCAGCACAGGATTCAGAGCTCCCTAGTCCTGTCTCAGTCTCAGAGGTGACAACCAGCCAGCATTACTGTGACATTCCTAACCCTGACTTTATTTCCATAAATAGATCCTTGGCTTCTCCCTAGTTACCTTTCTGAGTGGGCTTTCAGTGTCCCTCTTGGTTAGAAGGAGTTACATGCTATGCAAGTAGTCATCAACCCTTCCATCCCGAAACTTGCTGAAAAGATTGCTTCTTATTGATACTAGGACATGTGTGAGTTAACTTTGGTGCGTCATCAAGCCACAGTATTCTTCAGTTACTTGTTTCACTTGTTTTTGGAGATAGAGTCTTGTGATGTGTTCTAGCTTTACTTGAACTCATGATCTTCGTGCCTCAGCTTTTCAAGTGCAGGAATTATAGGTGTGCACCATATATTAGGACCAACTACTCATTCGTAAGTCATTGATAGTCCATCATCCTTATACATAAAGTAAGAGAATCTTCTCCATACACTGCTGTGTGAAAGGGATACCCATGGTTTATTCAGCGTCTCTAATCCTCAGCTACATGGTAACACCTGGAGGATAGTGACCTTAATGTGCACAGCCCAGGTCAACAAGCTCCTACAGCCTGCAGCCTGTTACTTCGACATTGGAGCGCTCCTGAGGCCACCCACAACCACTATTTCTTCCACTTGAATGCTCCTTATCATTCCTTTGGGAATAAAGATCAAGCTATTATCTCCAGGACCCAGTCTGGTTCGTCGCTTTGATAAACAGGAACTTTCCTTTTAGTTTGGAAGAGACACATTTATACGTGCAGCAAGGTTGTCTGTGTTGAGTAGTGCCTTTTGTTTTCCAAGAGATTTTTTCAGAACTCTTTTGTGGTTAGTCCTCACTGGCCCAAGTCTCTTCCAGGGGAGCCAAACAAAACCTTTTCCTTCTCTGCATTTAGCTTCAGCCCAGCACAGCCCAGCACAGCCAGCACAGCCCAGCACAGCCCAGCACAGCCCAGCACAGCCCAGCACAGCCCAGCACAGCCCAGCACAGCCAGCACAGCCCAGCACAGCCCAGCACAGCCCAGCACAGCCCAGCACAGCCCAGCACAGGGGAGTATATCTTGGACCAGAGGTATGTAGTTTATTACGTCTTCTATTTTGAAAACAGATTTTGAGGACTGAGGTGGTCTGGAGAATGCCCCAGGTTTGCCCGCGGTATGTATATATATATATATATATATATATCCCAGTCTCCCGCTGGAAGCCCCAGATGGATGCCATCCGGCCAAGGGGCTTTGTTCCTCTGCTCAAGTTTTCCAGGTCGATCCATGACTTCCCCCCTGGAGAATTGAGGCTGTGTGAAGGCCATGCTAGAGTTTCCTGTGCAAAGAGCTCTTGAAATGTGGAAGTCTCTGCTCCTCTTGATGATAAAAGTGATGCACAAAAGGGAAAAAAAATACCAGCTCAGTTACCTGATGGTGCTTATTAGTGAGTTCTGCCCCGAGCTGGTACTGAGAGATTTCATGTGGATCCAATCCCACTGTCGGGGTAGCTGGTCAGCAGAAGCCACTGAGTGGACAGCCTTCACTTAGAGGGTATTTTTCTCTGTAGTAGATGAAGTGAGGGCTAATAGATCTCATTTTATAACAGAATCAAGATTCATTCAGTTTAAGTTTAAGTCTAAAATTCTCAGCTTATTGCAGCCTAGAGAGAGAGAGAGAGAGAGAGAGAGAGAGAGAGAGAAAGAAAACATGCCAGCCTGGAGAAGAAATATCCTCAGGAAACCAGCCTGGAGGAAGAGAGACGAAAGCATGAATGAGCCATTTAGCTTTTCTTGGAAAATGGCATAATTCTGAGATGAACGGAAGGCCAAGCATTCCCCACATTTTTTTTTTTTTTTTTTTGTCAAACATGTTTGCCAGTCCACAAGGTACTAGAACCCCAACCAGGGAACATGGACTGACTCCAGTTTCAGTAATTCAGGTGTTTGTGGCATAGAATAAACACCACCCAAGAAGGGAATATCCTGAGTTACCAGAAGTTCCAGTGTGTTATATAATACTAGCCACATTTCAACTTTTTCTACAGAAAGAGGTAAGTTAGCCATGAATGGCTAACATATAAGCAGAACATTTTACTAGTTTAAAAATAAAGTGGAATCTGCCAATGTTTGGAACCAATCTTCCAAATAATTTGTTTTTCTAAGGTCATGTAGAGCTGACTTTAATCCATTTCAATAAATCAAAGAGTGTGTGTTGAGTGCATATAGTGAAGCCCCATTGGGTGAGATGTTAGCAGCTGCCAGAACTATCTGCTATGGGAGGAGGTCATAGCATAATCAGCAAGAGAAATGCTCCTGAGATGGGGACCACCATGCAATATCATAAACAAAGAGAATCAAGTACAAGGTAAGAATGGAGAAAGATCATGGGTTGCTTGGAAGAGACCTTAGGCAACAGTGACATTTAAGAGCCCAGAGAACTCTCACTCCTCAGGATGAGGAGACAAGAAGTTGAATGGGGACACAAAGAACAGAGTGAAACAAAAATAATCTAAATAATTTTGTCAAGTGTTTCTTCCTAACAAATAAACAACAAACAAACAAACAAACAAACAAACATCCCTTAGAACTTCACATGAATTGTGAATTTAATTCTAATAGTTATAATATAATTAAGATATGGTAGCTCCTACTTGAAAGGTGATCAAATTGAGGAACATTAGGAATGTTAAGTACTTTGGTCAAGAACTCATGGAAAGAAACCCATAAGCTGGGACTCTCTTGGGAACATGGAAGAAGTTTGCACATCTGTGTCCCTCATTGTACTCAATTGCTTTTCTCATATTCTTCTTAAACATTCTTAAACCGTGAAACATGAGCCCAAGTATGTGAACATCTCTGCCCAGCGTCAGTGACACAGCTCTTCCTGGACCTTTGCTTTCTCCTCCAATGGAATGGTACTTAGTTGTGATGGCATCCCCACTGGACCAAGCAATGTTCTGCAGCTTCAAGAGCTACTCCAGAGGAAGCTTGGATCTCTTCATTACCACCTAAAACAAAGCATCTTGCTGTCCTGCACTGACCAATAATACCACAGTATTGTGTAATAGAAGAATTGATTTCATCCTGTGAAGGGATGAATTTCAAGTCTTGGTCAATATATGACCTTAGATTTGACCTTGAAGAATCTAGAACTTCCTGAGACTGACAAGTTAATATTGTCTTCAATCACATGTATTGGATAAATGTAGTATGAGTGCTACTCAATTTCTATAGACTTTAATATTGTATCTTCTTCCCTTTCTACAACATTCCACAGACACAAATCATAGAATCTGTTCCTGCTACATGCTAAATACTGGTAATTCTAGCAAAAGAAACATGGATTTATCTTTTAATGGCATGATCAGATAATGTCACCGAGAGTTGGTATTTTAGCTAAGCCCAAAGAAAAAAGAAGAAACAAAGCATATAAGAGGTGGCATGCCATTTTAAGTCCAGATACAGGTCTAGTTACATGCAGGATCCCTGGAAAGAAAAAATTCCTGGACACAATGAATGGAAAGCAAGAAGAAAGAAGGCAAAGAGACACTGTATAGGAGACAGGATTTATTCTTCATTAGACATGAAGTTACTTGTAGTGTGTAGTTTCTACTACTCCACTTTCAAGAACTAGGCAGACAGCATTACCAACCACCGCCCTGGTTCCCTTAGATCTGTGGATGAAATACACACATACACACACACACACACACACACACACACACACACACACACAAGCTTATTTTTAATATGCTTTTTATTTCAATGGCCAGGCACTTCTAAGCCTCCTGTGGCTAACATGCGTTTACCTTCACTCCCAGCTCAACACCTCTAAATCTGCCCTCAATTTGTTGCATGGTTATCTTCTCCTTGTTCAGCACCCTAAACCTGTCCTCAGTTTACTTGTGCTCCTAATCTCCTGCCTGCTACCACAGTCCCAGTCAGGGAAGCAACCAATGGCCACTCCACCTAAGATCTCCCACGACTGGTGTCTCTCTCTCCCTCTGAAGCATGGCGAATTTTCTTTTCCTCCACTGTCTCCTAGCCTGTTTGTGGAAATATGTAATTTCTGCATCTTCCTCTCAGCAATTGGCTGCTTACATTTTGATTCATCGAGCAAGAACCAATTGGGGAACAGGACCTTCAGCTCTCATGTGCAGATTCCCCATCAAGGCATCAGAGCCACTCCCTACAGTTACTGAAAAATTTTAAGCCAGACTTGTGGTAGAAGAAGAATAGGCCACTTAATGAATGTCTTAATATATTTACCACTTTGTGGACAAATCCCATGACAAGATATGTGTCTGCAGTTGCTCCTGATAAAGTGCACTGGCTCGTATAGTTTGAATGTGAATGTATCCCACAGGTGCTGTGGTTGAATAACTGGGTCTTTGTCTTGTGGTGCCATTTGAGAAAGTTAGAACTTCTAGGCAGTGGAACCTTGCCCAGGAGGAGGAAGTATGTCGATATAGGTGGGCTTGGAGAGGTTAAAGCTTGTTCCCACTTCCTCGTTGCTTTCTGTTGCTGGATTGATGATGCAATGTGAGCCAATGGCCTTGATCTACTTGCCAGGCCTTCTCTGCCATGATGGACTAGTGTCTACCCTGGAACATATAAAGCATAGAAAACCCTTTCTCTTTTAAATTACTTTTGTGAGGGCATTTTGTCACAACAACAGAAATGAGACTTAACATAGCTTTTGCAGGTTGAAAATGTTGTAAGCAAAATCAAGGAAGAATTTCTGTAACCATATAGTTAAACTTGTCCATAGTTATAAGCAGAAGCTGATTTTCTTAAAGAAGAAAGGTTCCTTAAGCAGCATGCTGTCCCAATTCCAAATGGCTGGAGGTGCTGCTTGGGAGCTCAGGGTGATGTCACCTTCAGTGTGCCTGCTTCAGTGGTGTGGGCCAGGCTGATGAAAGAATTTCCCTAGAGGTGCTGAGCGCTGCTGCTTCTGAATGATGTGAGAGTTGTTGCCATGGGGATTAGAAAGCTCCTAAGGGGCCTGGACTTTGGAAGTTCTACTAGTTTAGAGACAGTAAAGAAGTGGAAATACTGCAATTTAAAATTAAATAGTTAAGTACACTGCAATATATGCTTAATGATAACATATATTTAAATTAAACATAATCAAAACAAATACTTTAAATTACAAGTCACACCTTCCCAGATCATTAAAGCTACCTATTTTTTTTTTTTACAAGCAACTGAAACCTGTGTTTAAGAGCTTCCATTTTCTTCAAATATTAATTGAATTTTTCTTTCAAAGCTACGGATGGAACCCAGGGTCTCAGCCACGTAGTTATGAACTTTACTATGGAACTTCATCCCCAAAGTATTAATTTTAAGGCAGATATTGCTTCTTATAAGGCCAACATTTGGGCTGGAAAGATGGCTCAGAAGTTAAGAGCACTAGCTGCTCTTTCATGAGGACCAGAGCTTATATCCCTGCACCCATGTCAAGAAGATTACAAACACATATAACCACAGCTCAGAGGGATCCAACGCACTCGGTGTCTTCTGTGGGCGCCTAAATACACATGTGCACATACACTTGCCCGGACATATGCATACATATATAAATAAAATTAAATTAAAATCAAGAAGCAATAGTATATCTCTTTTGACATGATTATCAACAAGGAAGGAACCGGTTCCATCTCCAGGTTCACAGTGTGATGCAGTCAGTCCTGGGCCTTTCATTCTCAGCTTGTTAATGCCCTCTGAAATAGAAAATTGATTTTTTTTTTTTTATTAAAAACCAGAGAAGTGATGTTAGGGTCTGAATTCATTCCAGTCAAGTCTATTTAGAGCAGTGGTTCTCAACCTTCCTAATGTTGCAAACTTTTAATACAGTTCCTCATGTTGTAGTGACTCATACAATTATTTTTGTTGCTACTTTATAACTGTGATTTTTTTGCTACGGTTATGAATTTTAATGCAAATCTTGGTGTCTTTGCTGGTGTTAGGTGACCCCTGTGAAAGGGTCGAGACCCACAGGTTGAGAACCACTGATTTAGAGCCTTCTTTGTTTTTGTTTTTCTAATCTAGGAAACCTAAAAGAACAGAGGTCTACTGTCAGCATTTGCACAGGAGGAAGTATTTAGAAGCCCCCACCACCTCGGCTGGCCTTATAGACCTGCTGATGAGGAAGGCCTTCTGCTCCCCTCCCCCAACCCTTCCTCTTTCCATCTCTTGCCTAAAGGCTGCTCTGCTTGGGGGACTGTGCCCAAGGTGCTGCATGGTTGACCGACCCCAGAGAAAGGCAGGCATCATCATCTCAGCTGCCTGCTCCCTCTGCTCTAAGGACCGGGGACGGGAACATTCTGGCAAGAGAAGGGAGGGGGGCCAAGCGTGGAGTCACACATGGCTGCATTTCGTATGGCAAGGCTTTCTTGTTTGTGCTTTCTTCCTATGGAAAAAAAAAAAGGCTCTGGAAGGGGCCTGGGGAGCCAGATCAAATGTTCAAATGTACTGGCAGGGAGCCAAGGCTCGACTTCTCTGCCAGGAACTCCACGTTCTCAAGTCTTCACTGCTGTTGAAACTGATAGGGAAGGTTAATGAGATTAATATGGCCAAACACTGTGGGCTTCTGGGAAGCAAACAGCCAGGTAGGGAGGCCCAGTGTTGGACCAAGGTGGCTGGGAATACTGCATAGAGCACACTCCTAGTAAAGCTTGAGTGTTTTTACCGGACAATCCCTGTGCCCAGGGCTGGCGAGGGAGGTACACAGAACTGTACGTGGTTGCTGAGGGTAAGTGAATGTCCTGGTCAGTTTTCATCTCACCAGCTCTGCCTAACACTTGCCACCTGTGTAGCTCCACAGTGACACCTTCCTAGGTCTCTTTTATTTGGAAAAGAGTTTGAGTGTTTGATGAAAAATGGTGAAATAACACAGCCATAGGGAAAAATATCCAACAGGGCATGGGACAGAAAGTTGAAATGTCTCTATTGTGGGGCATGCCTCTAATAGAAGATTTTTGAGCAAAGAGAAGAGGGCTCTCTCTCTCTCTCTCTCTCTCTCTCTCTGTATTTATGAGTATTTAAAAAAATGATATATATGTGGAAGGACATGAAGGAAGAAGAAGTTTGGGTAAATCTATAAAACCGCCACAATTTATGAAGAGTTTAAAAGGCAATTTCTTTTAAAGGGGCAAATTCCTAATTTCCCACATAAAAGTATGGGAATTGAATGGTAAATCCTTCTCCACCGACAAGCCCTCTGAAAGAGGCATGAAAAAGAGTTACTGTTCCCGTCCATTCATGCCTCCTGAAAGCCATGGATGTGACACTCACTGCCCCTGAGCACACAGCCTGTGGTTTCAAAGCTGCCGGGTGACTTCTCAGAAATGATCTATTGTGGCGCTTTGTTTCGTCCGGGTCACCCTCGTTTTGTTCTGCGAGGGCTGTATTACTCTTCTGCCTCTGCCATTAATCCACCCTGTCTTCTCTTCTCTATTCAGAGGCACATTTCACTCCTCATCGTGCCCAGAGCGGGGATGAAGTGTCTGAGAAAGGCCTAGTGCTCTGCATGGCTGGAGGGAGAGAGGGAGGGAGAGAGAGAGAGAGAGAGAGAGAGAGAGAGAGAGAGAGAGAGAGAGAGAGAAAGGAAGGGGGCCATTTGAGGGGTAGCCAGGGTGGAAAAAGGACTGTTGGGTGGTGGCTTCAGCCACTCCAGTGGGCTCCGGGTACCCAGCTGCGCAGCTTTTGCGTCTCCGGGGAAGGGGAATCCTGACACAGACGTCATGGGAGACTGTCCTTATTTTTCAGCTTTGGCTTGATATACTCACTCATAGTTAGACAAATACAGACTATGTGTAGCTCAAGGGTTGGCAGACTGGAACAGACCGCAAAAAAAAAAAAAAAAAAAGAAAGATACAATTATTTCCAAAGGAAAAAGATTAAGAAGGAAAATTAAACCTCAAATCTGCCATTTGGTTAGTGTCTCAGATCATGTTTGCATCCTCCCATCTCATTGGAAACCTCCTCCTATCTGATTTTATCCAAAAATTACTTTTCTTACACCTACCTTCTGAGTCACTTACTTTTAATATAGTTGTCAGGGACTATCCAGAGGTCTCAAAGGATCCCTTGATAACTTTGTTAAACCATGACGATTATCAGTGGATCTGATATCTCTCCTTTGCACCCCATGCACAGGGGTTGCAGGTTTTTGTCCATCAGATCATACAGGGACTCCAGACAATGGTAGCCATGGACTAAAAAGGGGCCTCTGAAGTCTTTCCGATTAGTCATCTGATTTCCTTTATAGCTGGTCCACTTACCTGGGCTTAGGCTGCTCAGCTCTGATATCCTGAAGACAAGAAGCAGCTACCATCAGCACAGAACCTGAGCCCTATGTGTTTCCCAGAGATGAGCAGTGGGAAAAATGACAAACAGGAGAACAGCAAGGTCTCAAAATTCAGCTGAATGATGACTCGGTTTGCAGAGTTGGCTGAATTTTCACTAAAGTGTGAATCTAAGATTAACATTTTTTAAGTTGCAGCAGTTAGGGAGACGACGGCTCGGTGAAAAAGGAACGCAAGCTTGTTGAGTGTGAGTCCAGAGTTCAAATCCCTTACAAAACAGAACCCACTTAAAATGTCGCTGTCTGACTCAGAGACAGACCCTGACTGAAGGCTGAAGGTGGAGAGCCACACAGGTGATACCAGACATCTTTGGTGGTCACCATATATGTGTACATGGGCATACATGATGGCACATCACATGCATGCAACATATACCACAGAGAGAGAGAGAGAGAGAGAGAGAGAGAGAGAGAGAGAGAGAGAATAGGTGAAAGTTGCATCAACTTGAAGAAAATAAAAGCAAAGAAACCATTAATCTCAGTGTTCGCTCCCATTTGAGCTTTGTACTCTCAGTTGGGCAAATGACCTACTACGCTGGGTCCCCAATTTTACCACAAAGAAGAAAGATCTGTGGGTTTACTTTAGTGGCTGCTATACATGGAAAGGTTTCAGAGACGTGGCAGGTGCTAGCTCTGAACTCCTGCAGGGTCTTAGCCTCCTGATAGAGGAGGACCCTGCAGATCTACCCAGCCCCCAGAGCTGCTGATGATCCAGGGTTATACTGTGTGGTGGTTTCTCGGGGAACTCTAGAGCCCCATCTGCCTACACAGCTCAATTTTTCCTAGAGTGGATGAGACAGAGCAAGGTTGTCCAGCAGGGACCATGAAGTCCTCCTGTGAAATTTGAAGAGGACACACTATGTCACTAGCCCTTGACCTTCCCTGATAGTGCACAGGCACACTGGGCCGATGCAGATAGTTGAAAGACACAGCTCAATTACAAGATGTGGTCCAGACAGCTGCCCTTATGGGGACAGAGCCTGCCACTAAACTCTGAGCAATTACTTAAAATTAGACTTGTCAAATTTGTTTAGGGCGGCCAGGCAAGTACCTACATTGACCCAATGTCACTCTTCCTGGAGAGATGTTGTAATGATTTTGTGTATCAGTCAGACTATTTAAATACTAATGCTGCTTTCATGCCCTGATCAACATTCCAGTCAGATGTCATTTTTAGAAGCCTTTGGGGAATTTGCATGCCTTAATTATTCTTCAATATCCAAGCCAAGCATTCTTTAATTGGTGTAAATTGAACAGTGTTCCAATGCAAACAAGAAGAGGACACAGTGATCAATGATTCAGGGCATGTCTATTGGAAAGTCATTGCTGTTAGATCAGCTAACAAAGCTTTAG
>LR749561.1:2635231-2665489 GCA_902729485.2 Mus minutoides | reverse complement strand
GAAGATTTGGGGGTGTAAAACCATAAGAACACATACATTTAAGATGGGCAGTTAAACTGTATGCATGTACACTGGTGAGGAGGCTCTCTCTCTCTCTCTCTCTCTCTCTCTTACACACACACACACACACACACACACACACACACACACACCAACAGTAATTAAGATGTTGAGGCAGATGGCACCCCACACCTTGTCTATGGAGTTCTTGCTGATATTCATATACAAAAACCGATCATCTGAATTCAATGTGACTGAACATCCCTGGAGCTTAACACCAAGCACACCCTGGACCCCTTTGTCTGGGCAGGGCCACAGATCTCAGGCTATGGGGCCAGGCTTGCAAGAAGGTGGGAAGGCATCAGACTGTGGAAAAAAGTGGGATTCTAAGTTGGTTTGTTTTGCTTGCTGGGGTTGGAGCCCAGCCAGACTCAGAGCATAGCTGGGCAGTGCTTGAAGGAGTCAAAGCTACTCTCAGAGAAGAAAGCAGTAGCCAGTCAGCTCTATCCTTTCCCGTGAGGACCTTCTGGAAGCATCTGGCCATGTCAGGATGTTCTGTGTCTCAGGGATATTAAATCAGAGACTTGGGGAGTCACAAGGTAGGGAGTTTGTCCTGCTGCCTCTGGCCCCAGGTGCTGGCCCCTATCCTCTCCCAGTAGTCCAGTCTGAGCTCTATGCCTACTCTTCACTGTAAGATTTTTTGATTGATGTCCATTTCAATTGACAAAATATTTAGGGCAAATGCCAGTTTGAGTTACCATGTGACTGTGGTTCCCTACCTGGAGGCCTGGTGGGAGATCTCAGTGAAGGACCCTTACCCAGCATGGACTTAGGGAGTAGATAACAGCCAGACAAATGCTGCAGCTAAGAATGCCAGCCACCGGGAGAGGGAGAGGCATTTCTATTTAACAGTATACTCAGGGCAAATCAACCACTCTACAGTGGAAGACCAAGAATATTTGGGTAGTACAAATTGATCTTGAAGGATTAAAAATAAACAATCAAATAAGACAGAAAATTGGGTAGGTAGGGAAGGGAAGGGGGGTCAGCAAAGAGTCAGGGGAGCGGATGAATATTATGACATGTTTTGTGGGTGAATATTATCAAATGCAAAATCTCAAAGAAGGAATAAAATGTTTTTAGTTTTGTTTTTTAAGAAAATAAATATCCTCCCAGCCCATCTCAGGAAGGTGGTTCTTTGGGAAAAGGTCTGTGCAGTTTGACCTTGAGGTTTGACCTTGCTGTACGTTGGGAGTCCAGAAGCTGTGCCTCAAGCATCTTTCCTAATATTCGTTATTGCCCTATGAACAGAGTCCTTGTTCTGTCTCCGTTCCTTTCCTCCTCCTCTCTCTCAGAGACGCTTGTTTTCTGTGCTAAATATTTTTAATGTGGGGCTCTCTAGTCCTTACTAATAAAAATAACACGGGCCCCTGTCAGCTCCCAGAACCCCACACAGAGCTGGTGTTTGGCTCCACAGCCTCATAGTGTGGAGCCCCCTGACCCTTTTGCTGAGTCAGCAGTCCAGAATCTACTCCCCCAAACCCTTCTTCTTCTCTCTTTCACTTTCTCCCCTTTAAAAGGGGTCTTCAACCCTCTAGGTGGAAGAATAACATGAACTAACTAGTTCCCCCTGCGCTCATGTCTCTAGCTGCATATATAGAAGAAGATGGCCTAGTTGGCCATCATTGGGAGGAGAGGCCCCTTGGTCATACAGACTCTATATGCCCCAGAACAGGGGAATGCCAGGGCCATTACGTGGGAGGGGGTGGGTAGGGGAGCAGGGCGGGGACGCGGGAGGGTAAGGGAAAATTTCTGGATAACATGTGAAATGTAAATGAAGAAAATATCTAATAAAGAGAGGAAAAAAAAAGGCTCTAAACAATTCTGATTTCAGTCATGTTTGGGGGTACAGTGTTTAGTTCAGGGTACTTGTGGAAGCTCTGGGAGCAGCCTGGGAAGCTGTCCAGGCTGCATCTGGTCATGGGGCAGCTTTTACAGTGCCTACCGAATGTACTTTAGGACCCCTGTGTGCAGACAGGGTTAGACTCTGGATGCTTTCCAACAGACTCTGTCCGTCCGTATCCTACGGAAGAAGTCTCTCTCTGTGGCTTCCTACCTTGGCTGCATGTTAGCGTTAGCATTTGCATTAACTTTACATTGATTGGCGAGGTTTGACTAAGTCTCCCCTTGAGGCTCATGCGTTGTATGTAACTGGTACCCAGTGTAATACTACTGAGAGACAACTGGACCTTGCGAGTGGTCTTTTGATCGATTTTTGGAACGATGTCCCAAAAGGGAATTTTGGAATCACAATCTCTCCCTTGCTTGCTTTACCTTTAGCCACAAATTGAACATCTCCCTGTTACTCTGCCTGCCCTGTGATACCTTGGCACATGAGAACCCCCCTCCCCAAAGTTTCTTTCTTAAGGTTGGTCACCTCTGGTGTTTTGGTACAGTAACAGCATGAACTGAACATACCAATGACGTCGTCAGAATATCTAGACTCCTGGCGTTCGAATTTTCAAAATGCCTTTCCAGTGAAGCTGCTGTGTAGCAGAGCTGGCTTGGGAGTCAGGGTGTGGCTTTGACTCAGTTTACAAATATCTTCTCACTATGGTTGGGAGGAGGACTGTGCTGGCTGGTTTTTATCACAGCTTGACACAAACCAGCAACCTCAGTGGAGAAACCTCCCTCACCAGGTCAGACTGGGAGAAGGAGGGGTGGTGTATTTTCTCGACTTATGATTAGGTTGGGAGGGTGCGGCCCATGGCGGGCAATTCCAACCTTGAGGAGGTGTTCCGGTGCAGTGTGAGAAAGCAGACCGTGAAAGCTGTAAAGAGCAATCTAGTAACTAGCGTTCCTCTAGGGCAGTGGTTCTCTCTCCGGGGGTCGTGACACCCCAGGGTTGGGTGGCCCTTTCACAGAGGTCACCATCAGATATCCTGGAGATCAGATATTTACAATTCACAACAGTAGCAAAAATTACAGTTATGAAGAGACAAAAAATATAATTATATGGTTGGGGTCTCCACAGCATGAGGAACTAACTGTGTTAAAGAGTCTCAGCATTAAGAGAGTTGAGAACCACCGCTCTATGATCTTAGCATTTGTTCCTGGCTTCAAGCTCCTGCCTTAAGTTCCTACCCATACTTTACCGGAGGAGGAGGATGGACTACAAACTGTAAGATGAAATATTAGCCACGGAAACCCCTAACTGAGATAGAGATTTTTAGGGCTTCAGAAGGAGCTAGTTTTAATGGGGGCCTTGTTGTCCCTTACAAAAAGGTTGTGATAAAAGTGCATGTGGCCCCTCCCCACCTCCAGCTTGTCTTGGTGCTTCCTTCTCTGTGAATAGGATTCTACTCTCTACTCTCCTCCAATAGGTGGGTGACCAGCAGGGAGGACTCTCACTGTGACAGTCCCAGTGATGCCTGGACTCCTGCACTCCCAAACTGTGAGCTCAAGACACTTAATTTTTGTTAGTTTAATTAGCATACAAATTATTATTATTATTGTTATTATTATTATTATTTGAAATGCCATTACAAAGCTCCTTTGATTCTCTTCCCCTATTCACATTCCATACCCTCTGCCCAGTCTCTTCTCTACCTGTAACATGTGTCATTTTGTCCCCTCTAGCTTCTTAATAGACATCTCACTTTCCCTTTAGTGGTTTCTTTTCTTTCTTGTTTCATAGTCTATACCTACACTCACACCCACATTATAAATATAAATATTATAAGCTAGGTTCAGCATATGAGAGAGATCATGTCAGTTTCTTCCTTTCCAAGACTGAGTCATCTCCCTTTATATAATACTTTCAGATTCTATCTATTTATTTTTCGTATAGGTGAATAAATGTCTATTGCATACATGTACCATATTATTGGTTCATCTGTGGATAGGTGTCTAGGCTGGCTCCAGTTCTTTGTTGCTATGAATTGAGTAGCAATGAACTTGGCTGTGCAGGTATCTTTGTGATAGAGCACAGAGTCCTTTGGGTGTATGCCCAGAAGCAGTAGAGCTGTGTTATAAGTAACTTCTATTTTTAGTTTTATGAGAAACTTTCATTCTGATTTTTTATAGTGGCTGTATCCGTTTTCCTCTCCCCTCCCACCAGTGGTGAGAAAGGGACCTGCTTTCGCCACATCCTTGAAAATTTGTTATCAATTTTTTTCTTGATGGTTGCATTTCCCTGATGACTAAGGATGTTGGACATTTCTTTAGGTGCTTCTTGGCCATTCAGTATTCTTCAGTTGAGAATTCTTTGTTTAGTTCTGTACACCATTTTTTAATAGGGTTATTTGATTTTCTGGAGTCTATCTTCTTGAGTTCTTTATATATATTGGATATTAGTCCCCTATCTGATGATTTAAGATTGGTAAAGATCCTTTCCCAATCTGTTGGTGGCCTTTTTGTCTTATTGACAGTGTCTTTTGCCTTATAGAAGCTTCAAGGCAAGTCTTATAAAGGACATTTAATTGGGCTGGCTTACAGGTTCAGAGGTTCAGTCCATTATCATGAAGGTGGGAGCAGGGCAGCATCCAGGCAGGCATAATGCAGGCAGAGCTGAAAGTTCTATATCCTCATTTGAAGGCTTCTAGTGGAAGACTGACTTCCAGGCAGTTAGGGTGAATGTCTTAAGTCCATATCCAACACACCTATTCCAACAAGGCTACACCTCCCCATAGTGCCACTTCCTGGGCCAAGTATATACCAACCATCACACAGTATTCCTGCTTGGGAAGAGATAGAATTTCAAAGTCATTTTAATTTGCATTTTCTTGATGGCTAAGGATGTTGAACATTTGTAAAAATATTTAGTGGTTCTTTATATTCTCTTTCTCATTTGAAACATGATCTCACTACACAACTCTGGATAGTCCAGAAATCACTATGTACACCAGGCTGCTCTTAAATTCACAAAGATCCACCTAGCTCTGCTTCCTGAGTACTGGAACTAAAGTCATGCACCACGAAGTCCATGTTTCCCATTTTGAGACTTAATTTATTCATTTCAGTATTTCAGTAACTCATTGGCTTTTGGTGCTTAATTTGCTGGAATTTTATAAATTATGAACATTTAAAAATATTTAAAAATTCTGGATATTAGCTCCCTGTCTGAAGTATTGTTGGCAAATGTTTTCTCTTATTTTGCAGGCTTTTTTGCATTCCGGAGAGGATCCTTTGATGTGTAGAAAGCTTTTCATTGCTTGTCAATCCAGTTGTTAATTCTTCAGGCTTTGTCCAGTGCTGTCAGTGTCTTGCCAGAATATTCTTGCCATACCTGTTTCTTAAACTGTATTCTTCATGCTTTCCTTTAAAAGTTCTGAAAGTTTGGGTTTTAAATTAATGACTTTGACATACTTTGAACTGACTTTTATGCAGGGTGAGAGATGCAGATCCATTTTCATTCTTCTACAGGTAGATGTCCCATTTTGCCAGTACCATTTGTTGACTAGCCTAGCCCTTTTATTTATTTTTTCTTTTCTAGTGTATGATTTTGACACCTTTACCACAGCTGGATGAAACTTTCTTGTACATTACACAGCCTCAGACATTTTGTTACAGCAACAGAAAATGAAGTAGGATTGAGGCCATGGGTCCAGATCTATTGGAGTTTTGAAGGTGAGCAGCAAAGTCCCCCCTCTCTCTTTCTGCAGTGGGAATTTATGGCTTTGTTGGAGACTCAGTTGTGCCATGTGATACTGTCTTAGTTAGGGTTTTACTGCTGTGAACAGACACCATGACCAAGGCAAGTCTTATAAAAAACATTTACTTGGGGCTGGCTTACAGGTTCAGAGGTTCAGTCCATTATCATCAAGGTGGGAGCATGACAATATCCAGGCAGGCAGAGCTTAGAGTTCTACATCTTCATCCAAAGGCTGCTAGTGGAAGACTGAGTTCCAGGCAACTAGGGTGAGAGTCTTAAGCCCACACCCACAGTGACACACCTATTCCAACCAGGCCACACCTCCAGATGGTGCCACTCCTTGATCCAAGAATATACAAACCATCACAGATACTTTTCTGGAAGCTGCCTTATGAGAGGATGTTTTGCTGAGAAAAGGCACATCGTGTTTTAAGGAAGCTGTCTGATGAAGAGGCATGTAATGTTTTGACTGGATCAGATGCTTGAGAGGACACGCGATGTTTGGAAAGTATATGAGTATAACCCAGCAGACAGTGGGTGACGCTCTGGCATGGGTTTGCCTTGCTTTCTTTGCTAATCGTTGCTTGTCGTGACTTCATAGCCAGAAACGTACCAAAGAACTGGTGCTATTCTGGCTGCTCCTTGCTGCTTTAGCCGACTTCTTCCGATTGGCAGAGTCTCATGGTTTTTTTGTGTTGACTTAGACATTCACAACTTACTTTAGTAAGGGTTCTTAAATGCTTCAACCTCCATTCTAGCCCACTACCCACCAGAGGTAGTAGAAAAGAAAGGTCAGTAGGAAACAGTGGGTGTGGACCGGTTTAGAAATTGTTCTTTGGGGAAATTCCAATCTTCCTTGCCAGCCCTTCAATTCTCTAATAAAACGCCAGCAAAAATCAGCAGCTGCAATCTAGTCCACTCAGCAATCACCACTTATGAGTCAGCAATGGCAGTTTGATCCAGAAGAAACAGCAAGGCTCCACCAATTGGCACAAGTCCATGGAAGCAGCAAGAAGCTGCAGGGATATCATGTGAAGTTCTTTGTTGAGTTATTCTCTAAGAAGTCACCAAGAGCAAAGATGAACAGCATGATGTGAGGTGAACCAGTACCAGAGCGTCATCAGCTGAAGACTTGTGAGGCAGAGCAAGGCAAAAGCCTCCTCCCACTGTCCGCAGGGTCATATTTATATTCCTTTAAAACATCATGCATCCCCTCATGTGTCTGCTTCAGCAAAACATTCTTTAATGTGTCTGCTTCAGCATTCTTTCACATATCTGCTTCAGCAAAACATCTCTTCATCTGTGTCTGCTTCAGCAAAACATCCTTTCACCTCTCTGCCCCAATAAAACATACGACATAACTGAGTTTCTAAAGAAACCAGACATTTCCACTTCAGTTTTGCTAGTGACAACGAAGATTGGTCTAAACAGGTCCACATCCCCTTTGTCCTATTAGTCATGTTCCTTTCTTGTCTCTGGTGGGTGATGGGTTAGAAGGGAGGGTGAAGTGTAAAGAACCCTTATTAAAGGAAGTTTTGAACAATCCAAGCCTATCTTTCACTGAAGAAATGATGCTTTCACCACCCCCACCCCCACCTTTTGTGGCCTCTATCTTTTTAGGCTCCACAGAAGTCTTCCCAAGTGTTCACCCTGGTGAGTGGCTTTAACGAAGACTCCTTGTCTCTCTCTTCCTCTCCTGTTGACATTGATCTAGGAGAGCTGTTCTCAGTGCCCTGGGCCATCGACAGAGTAACAGTTTCTTCATCGTGATGGAACCATGGCTGAAGAATAAGCCACTGACAGTGTCCAGGATCCCAAACTCCAGATACAGAATGGGATAAGAAAGATTTATTTACCAGACAAGGTGGTATTTGGAACCTTGGAAATATAGAGCATTTTTTTTCTCTCCCGATATCTTAAAAGACAATTGATCAAACACACTAGTACAGAGATGCATTCTGCTAACCCCTTCTTTTCTCAAGTACTGGAAACAGGCAGCCTGAGGATAGAGAGGGGAGTGGCAACAAAATAATTCCACTGTATCCAGCTTTCTACTTTATTTTTTCCTAGTCACCGGATCACCCCTTTGACTTTGAGTTTTACAATTTTCAGTGTGATTTGAGCCATTTATTATTATTATTATTATTATTATTATTATTAAATTTTAAACAAAATTTTTATTAGTTATTTTCTTCATTTACATTTCTTTTTAAAATTTATTATTAGAGAGTTTCTTCATTTACATTTCAAGTGATATCCAAAAGTCCCCTATATCCTCCCCCCCGCCCTGCTCCCCTACCCTCCCTCTCCCGCTACTTGGCCCTGGCATTTCCCTGTACTGGGGCCTATAAACATTGCTAGACCAAGGGCCTTTCTTCCCGAATAATGGCCAACTAGGCCATCTTCTAATACATATACAGCTAGAGACATGAGCTCTGGGGGTTCTGATTAGTTCATATTGTTGTTCCATCTATATAGGGTTGCAGACCCCTACAACTCTTGGGTACTCTCTCTAGCTCCTACATTGGGGACCCTGTGTACTGCCCTATAGATGATTGTGAGCATCCACTTCTGCGTTTGTCAGGAACTGTCAAAGCTTCCCAGGAGACAGCTATATCAGGGTCCTTTCAGCAATGTCCTGCTGGTGTATGCAGTAGTGTCTACATTTCAAATGCTATCCTGAAAGTCTCCTATACCCTCCCCTGCACTGCTGCCCAACCCACCCACTCCCACTTCCTGGCCCTGGCATTTCCCTATACTGGGGCATATAATCTTTGCAAGACCAAGGGCCTCTCCTCCAACTAGGCCATCTTTTGCTACATATGCAGCTAGAGACATGAGCACTGGGGGTACTGGTTAGTTCATGATATGCACTCACTGATTAGTGGATATTAGCCCAGAAACTTAGAATACTCAAGATACAATTTGCATAACACACGAAACTCAAGAAGAAGGAAGACCAAAGTGTGGATACTTCACTCCTTCTTAGAATGGGGAACAAAATACCTATGGAAGGAGTTATAGAGAAAAGTTTGGAACTGAGATGGAAGGAAGGACTATCCAGAGACTGCCCCACCTGGGGATCCATCCCATAATCAGCCACCAAACCCAGACACTATTGCATATGCCAACAAGGTTTTGCTGACAGGACCCTGATATAGCTATTTCTTGTGAGGCTATGCAAGTGCTTGGAAAATACAGAAGTGGATGTTCACAGTCATCTATTGGATGGAACACAGGGCCCCCAATAGAGGAGCTAGAGAAAGTACCCAAGGAGCTGAAGGGGTCTGTAACCCTATAGGAGGAACAATAATATGAACTAACCAATAATATAAACTAGCCATTTATTATTTGTGCATTTGTTGGACTGT
Organism: Mus minutoides; assembly: GCA_902729485.2. Lineage (NCBI taxonomy): Eukaryota > Metazoa > Chordata > Mammalia > Rodentia > Muridae > Mus > Mus minutoides. The sequence goes on along the minus strand of LR749561.1, from coordinate 2,656,465 downwards.
CTTTTGTTTCACATAGCATAGTATCCTCAGGCTAATTCACATTGCACTGTGCACTAAGATCTTCTTCTATTTAAAGTCCATGCAAAGTTTCATCACAAGTTTCTACCAGTCTTGTTCATTCATCTTCTAATTGACATTGGTGGCTTCTATTCCAGGGCTCTTGAAAATAGTATTCATTTATCATGGGAATGAACTGTCTCTTTAAGATCACAGTTCTAGCTTCTGCATGTGAACCCAGAAATGAGAGGCAGGGCCTATGATAGTTCATTTTTAAATCTTTTGAGTAGTCACCATCCTGTTTCATGGAGGTGCCACATTACTTCACAGTTCTACTAATGGTCCACAAGATCCTAGTTTCTATACATCCTTGTCTTTGTCACCATGCTTTTTTTTTTTTTTTTTTTTCTTCACAGGGTCATCCTGTGGGGATGCAGTTTCAATTCACATCTCCCTGATAGCTAACTGATCTGAATATCTTTTCCTGTGTTCATTGGTCATCTGTTTAGAGGGAACTATCAACTTAAGGTCTTGGCTTGATCATCATCATCATCATCATCATTAATTATTATCTTAGAGATGGTATCATGTAACCTCAATTTTGTTATATAATTGGCCTAAAATTTATTATGTAATTAAAGATCACCTTGAACTTCTGATTCTCCACCTGTATCTCCCATATAACATGTGTTACCATGCTTGGATTTGTGTACTGTTGGTGATAGAACCCACAGTTTCTGAAATTCCGGGCAACACTCTACTGTTTGAGCTACACCCCTAGCCCTTGTTGTTATTGAGTTGTAGTTTTTATGTTCTTGGTTTATATATTTCTGCCTAAATATATGCTTTGAAGGTCTCTTTTTTCAACCAGTGTACATACTGTCACTTTGGTGTATGAACCATTTTCTATGCTGTACAGAATTTTTGTACGATGTGGTTCTACTTGCCTATTTTTGCTCTCATTGCTTGGGGTCAAAGCCAAGAATGGAGAATGGGCTCCCGTGTCAGTTATGTATGAAGTGAGGCAGAGTTCTGTACATGGTTGCATATGTATATATACTTTTGAAAGCACTGTCTTTGGATGAAACTATCATTGCTCCCATTGTGCAGTCTAGACACCTTTGCTGATCATAGTCTCTTCTTGTTTGAATAACAATCCTCTTTGTTATTGAAGGAACATTCTTACCCACCCAGGGAGCACTAGAGTATTTGCCTGGTATCCTCTGCAGGGAGCACTAGAGTGTCTGGCTGGCATCCTCTGGATTCCACCTATGGAAATCTTGTATCAGTTCCTCTTCAGTTTCTTCCCTGGTACTCAATAGCCACTTATTCATCTTTGAGTATTTCCTTGAATCTCTGCATTAAAAGTCCTTACTTATGGATCACCTTGCCTTGCCTTACAAAAAAAATGAAATTTTCTTTTTAAGCAAGTCAAACAAAATACCAAAATCTAAAGCCCTTTACTGAGTATCATATGTATCTTGACTACGCATTTTTTATCTTGATAGTTTCTCTATGTAGAAAAAGGTCTAATTTGTACTTCCTTAGCATCTTGTAACTCTGAAAATGTCATAGTTTGATAGGACATACAAGTAACCCAGTTGTCTCACCTTTTAATGTGTGGTCAGCCTTCTATATTCATGGACTCTATAACCAGCCAGGTATTAAAACTACTTGGGGGAAAAAAAACTGTGTCAGTGTAAAGCATATGTGGACTTTCCCACATCTCTGTCCCCCAGGTAACAGACTTTCCCATAGCATCTTCCCGTAGGTAAAATCATCCATCATTTGCACAGGGCTTACTCGTACTGAGCATCATAAGTCATTTAGACATGACTCAAGTATTCAGGTGGATGTATGTATGGAAGTCCTGTGCTATGCCATTTCACGTAAGGTGTTTGAACATGTTTGGGTTTTATATCTATAGGGGGAATTGTGTTGGTTTTGAAATCAACCCTCTTGAATGCTGAGAGGCAAGTGCATTTAAAATATGTAAGAACTCTGATTGTGGGCCCCAATCAGTTCCTCCTTCCCATGATGGAGCAGCCCTGGCCAGCTGCTCAACACTTCTTGCTGTTAGATGAGTCCATGAAGATGGGCAGAGGGAATGCAGAAGGAAAATGTTACCATCAGGAGGCTCTGCTTCAAAGAACAGCAGCTGCATCTCCTCCTTGCTTTCTTCCGTACCTGGCAATAATATCCTTCCAAATGGTCCCTGAAGAATCATTAGACCTCAGACTCCCTGAGTCCTCAGACCAGAGCTGTCAGTACTGGATTCTTCTTGCCAGATAAGCACAATCTTAGGTGCCATACAGACATTCTGAATGTTTTTCTGCCTTTTAAACAAAATGCACTTTAAAATTTGAAATAGGCTAGTCAAAGAAGATGTTGGAGTCATTTCCCCAAGAGGAAGACTTGTGTGAGGAACTGTTCCTTCAACTTGAGTTGTCCCATTAGATAAACAAGAGCTAACTTGCATGTTAATCCCTCAGGACTTGGGGGTGTTTGTTACTTAGCCTACCCTATCCTAACTGATTCACCCTGGCAACTGATTGCTTACTTGTTTCATTTTTCAGATTAAACCAGAGGCCTTGAATTCACAGATATCCTCTGGCTTCTGCCTTCTGGGACTAAAAGCATGTATCACCGCCACCTAGCCATAGGACTTTTTGAGAAATAGTTACTTCCCCCTTCTACCTCTTGGCCAGCACCATTCTGCTTTACATCTAATGGATTGATCTCTTCTGGATATTTCAATCATTTTTAAAAATATATTTATTTATTTATTATATGTAAGTACACTGTAGCTCTCCTCAGATACTCCAGAAGAAGGAATCAGATTTTGTTACGGATGGTTGTGAGCCACCATGTGGTTGCTGGGATTTGAACTCTGGACCTTTGGAAGAGCAGTCGGCACTCTTAACCACTGAGCCATCTCTCCATCCCCTATTTCAATCATTTTAATTCACATATTTTATGTGACCTTTCATATCTGAGTTTCCTACTTCATGTAATATTTTCAAACTTGTCTCAGTACTCCACTTCTTTTTATGGAAAGGTAATATTCTACTGTTTTCCTAGTTGTTTTCTTAAGATTTTCTTGAACATGATCATTATTTTTCACTCAGTAAGGCAATTAATGCATGCTGCTGGCAGACTTCCATAGTTGTAACACAGAGAAAATATACAGCTTGCAAATACCAAAATATTCACTGTCTGGTCTTAGACAGAAAGTATTTGTTAATTCCTGTCTTCAAAACCACTTATGGGGAATGTTACTGTCTACACTGCAAATAGAAAGTCTATTCTCTCTCTCTCTCTTTTTTTTTTTTTTCTCGAAACAGGGTTTCTCTGTGTAGCCCTGGCTGTTCTGGAACTCACTCTGTAGACCAGGCTGGCTTCGAACTATTCTCAGTCGAGTTGATTTTTAAAATTATGATCTGATTTAAAGGCTCATCTGGACTCATAAATATAAAGGAAAGATTACACAAACTTTGGAAAAGCTCGAGTCACTGGGGGAACACTTGCCTTGTGGGGTGGCACAGCCTGTTGTGGAGCTATAGTCACAGACATAAGTGGTGCTGGTATAGCAGCAGACAGGGCACAGAGATGGCCAGGAAGACAGGAAGGGACAGAAATGTAGCCAGGAACTTGAACAAAAAGTTCTCGGTGGAACTTTGACACCAGCTATACAGAAGAAAAAGCTGGATCAGCTTCTTACTCTAAAGTAAATTCCAGAAGAACGTAAGGATGTGCAAAGGAAGCTGGGAACACAGCAGCATAAAACAGTGCATAGAAAAATCTTGGAATAGATTCTGTGAGCTTGACAGAAAACAAAAACATAAAGCAAAAATGTAATTGTGGCTAACTGTACTGTCTGGTTTTATGTTAACATGATACAAGCTAGAATCATTAAAGAGGAAGGAGCCTTAATTGAGAATATATCTCCATGAGATCCAGCTGTATTTTAATTAGCAATCAATGGGAAAGGGCACAGGCTGTTGTGGGTGGTGCCATCCCTGGGCTAGTGGTTCTGGGTTCTATAAGAAAGCAGGCTGAGCAAACCATTGGGAACAAACTAGTAGTCAGCACTCCTTCATAACCTCTGCATCAGCCCCTGCCTCCAGGTTTCTCCTGAGTTCCTGTGCTGACTTCCTTTGGGGGTGAACAGCAGTGTGAAAGTATAAGCCAAATGAACCCTCTTCTTCCTAGTTTGATTTTTGTTCATGGTGTTTCATTGTAGCAAGAGAAACCCTACCTTAAGACACTAACATTCAATAAAATACGCTCAAATGTACAACTTTCATCGGGAAAAATTCCATATGCAATGCAAAAAGGATTGAACAAAACCTGGAGAGTTAACGTCTTCAACAGTAAAACTAATTCTTACAAATGAATTTGCATCTAAACAGTTCAACTTATATCAGAGGGTGCTGCATAAACTGTGGACAACACATTGAATGTCATTGTCTACAAACATATTGTGGTGGGTACAAACCTTACAGATTATCCATACAATGGTCATGGGAATCAAACACTTGATGCTGGATCCTTGATGTAGAGAAAGTGCCTCTTTCAGATGATGAGTTCAGTGGTTAAGAAGAGATCATATTCAGAAATGTACATGATTTCTGACCCCCACACCTACATCATGGACACCTGACTTCTAGAATCTATATTAAAGTTGTTCCTTGCTGCATTGGAACTTTGGACACTGTCTCAATGCCCATCAATAAGTCTCATCACTTAAACGGAGACATATCCAGAAAATGGATCTCAGGAAGAACCTGCTATGTGTTGGATATGCCCACACGGATGTCAGTTGTGGACCCCCTTTTGTTCTTCACCAGACTTTCTATTATGCTTGTCTTCTGCTTCTACTTAGGAACAATTTGATCTGGCTTAGTGGACAAAAAAACCTTGCCACTCAAGTCTGAGGACTGGAATTTGGATTCTGGGAAACCATAGGAGGGCAGGTGATGATTTTAGGAAGATATCTTACCTCAACTCTAGAACTCCACATGCACACACATGTAGGCACATACATGCAAACAGACATTCATACACACATACATGCCACTTAAACTTACACATTTTGAAAGAAAACGGCAAGATTTCCTGTATTTTTTTAAGGTGCAAATAAATCCACCTCTTTGGCATCTTGCTGAGAGTGATAGACACTGCACATCTTTAGAATGCTTGCTCCAGATTGTGCTTTCTAGAAGCTGCAGTAGGAAACCTCAGCAGTGTGGCTACTTAAACAAGACTGAAGCAATGACAGCAGCGGTTGACATGCCATGTGGATGAGGAAAATCTCAGGAGGCTCCAACCCCAGAGGAAGAGCTATGGGTGATTAATGACTGCTGAGAAAGAAAGAATTATTCATCTCCAGGGATGAGAACCCTACATGATTATCCAATACCAAGCAGTCAACCCTTAAAATATACACATAGGGCAGCACTAAACAAGTTCAGCAGGTTGCAGTTATATATTTACTTATATATGTGTAATAATAACAACTAAAAAGGACTCTGGATTTGACAGAGAGCTGGAGGTTGCAGGGAAGAGAGGTTGTGATGGAAATGACATAGTGACATTTTCATTAATTAAATAATAAAACCTAGCTTATTTTTATTAGCTGAAGATATTATAGTTACAGCAATAGGTTTAATGTTATGCTCAGTGTCACAGACTAGTGTGTGTGTGTGTGTGTGTGTGTGTGTGTGTGTATGAGTACCTGTGTGCTTGTTTGTGTGTCTACAGGTGTATGTACATGAGAGTGTAAGGCTCTTGGAGCACCGAACACCAGCTGAGGCTACATCCGTACCCCAGCCCCCTAAAATACTTACTGCATAGTATGCTCTTATGATCCCCCATACCATGTGTGGGTCCTTTGGTCACTAGTAGACTCGAGGTGGATATGAAACTCTTTGTCCTTCCTCATGGGCCAGGGGTCCTTCCATACAATCTTTTGCCATTCAGCTGTCTCCATGGGCTCCTGTGAAGCTCAGGGAACATGACATTGCTGAAAATGACCTGGGAGGTTTTCCTACCTCGTTTTCTCCCGTGCTCGGTGCTCTTTACTTTTCCCTCTCTCTTGTGTTTTTCCTTATGTTTGTTGTATTTTCTGGTGTGTGTGTGTGTGTGTGTGTGTGTGTGTGTGTGTGTGTGTGTGTGTGTGTATTTAGATGTGGCTGACCAAGTGCTGAATGGACTCCATGGCTTCCTTGGCTATTTTAGTGTTGGCCTTCTCTTCCACAAATCCACAAACTTTTTTCTTATGGCCATGAAAAAAGGACCACATCCCAAGCAGTTTACTAATTTTTAACAGAAAAGCAAGGGAACCAAGCCTCACTTGCTGGGATGTATGTGTACTTCAGAAACACACGAGGAGCAAAGTACACTTGGAGGGTGCCTGAGGCTAAGCTTGTACCAAGCCCCATAGATGAGGCCCCTCCATCAGTGCCCAGCATAGAGGAGCTGCCTGCTGGATGGATGAGAGATTCAAGATCTGCGGTGGATTGGACAAGACCTCTCTTTGGTTTGCTCTGGTGTGGGCTCTGGCCAGACACACTGGTTTGCTTTCTTTCCAAGTGGGACACAAGTTGCAGGGAAGCCACAGCTCAGGTTTTACTTGATTTTGCTGAAAGCTAGACTACTGGCCAAGATGTGCTCAGGATGTGCTGAGGTCACCTCCAGCAGTTTCTCTCCAAAATGGGCCTGGAGCCCTGATACTCCTGGTGCTAGAGACTGAGGCTAGCACCTTCATGTGTTAAGGAAGTATTCTCCCACTGGTCTACGTCCCAAGCCAGGCATGTTCTCTTGAGACTCAGTTTAATCTTTGTGTTTTTCATTACCAGACACACTTCTTCCTGATTGCTCTCTCCTCAAAATCTTCTTCATCCTCAGGTCCCCTTTTCCTACCACAAAGGAACCCTCCCCTGCTTTGGTCTTCTCCCTTTTAACAGAAGAGAATTTGAAGCTGGGAAGATGGCATAATTCGTAAAGGAATTTTCCATGCAAGGCTGGTTACATGATGTCAGTCCCTAGAATCCATCTACAGGTGGAAGCAGAGAACACCACAAAGTTATCCTCTGACCTCTATACCTGCATTATTGCATATGTACAACACACACACACACACACACACACACACACACACACACACACAAGCTCAACCATTTTGAAGCACACATAATCCAAGTGTCAATTGCACTTACATCTGTCTGTGAAAGGCCTCCAGTTTTCCACTCAAATATCTGACACTCTCCTTTTCCCCCTTGCAAGCCTTTGGTAGGCTCCATTGTATTTTGTGTTCCTAAAAGGATGACTAATCTACATCCCTCAAATAACTGGAGCCACACAGTAGTTATGCTTATTTCACTTGGCACACTGACTTGAGGATTTTGCACATTTCAAAGTACTGCACAGCGTTTCATTGTGTGAATGAACCAAACCACCTTGTATATGTGCATACATCTTTTTGATGGATATTTAGAATGATGGTTCCTCTTGGTTGTTATGCACAGCTATCTAATGAAATGAACACTGCTTTGAACTTTGAAGTCTGAATATATTACCAGAAATGGAATCCTGTGTCACATGGAAATTCTGTTTTTGTGAGGAACTAATATATGTTTTTTTTTCATGGTAGAGTATCCACAAGGGCTCCTGCCAACAGAGCTGTCTTCTGTCTTACTTTCATGTTTCTAGTTTTGGTAATCACTATCCTAGTAGATGTGAGGTGATGTCTTCTTGTAGTTTTGATTTATGTTTATAATCATATGATGATTAAGTCATCTTTAGCATCTTTTCTATATGTGTGTGCCTCTGACCTCAGGTGTGTAACATGTGTGTGTATGCAGTTATGTTTGTGTGTATGTAGGGGTGTATGCCATCAGGTGCATGCAGATGTGTATGTGCAGAGGTATGTTCATGTGTGTGTGTGTGTGTATACATTTTAGTTATTTTTCTACATGGTGTAAGGTAAATTTAACTCTCTCACACCACTCTATGGACAGAAAGCCCTTTTCCCATCAAAGGAGCCTCTCCTTGGGGAAAGCCATTTAACTATACAATGATGAAATCCTGTCTCCATGAAATGAAACCTATTTCACTGGTTTGTGACTTCACACATGCACATTGCTTTAAGTTTCGTAGTTTGGTACTATGTCTTGATATCAGAAAATATGAACCAATTTTGTTCTTCCTTCCCTAAAAAATGTTTATTTGGGGTTCCTTGTGATTATGTGTGAATGCAAGAGTGAGTTTGGAGTTTTACAGACATTACACTGACTCTGTAGATTTCTCTTGGTGTTATTGATACATTAAGTTTTCCAATCCACGGGCATGAAATATCTCCCAATTATTATTTTTTTATTAGTGTCCTTCATTTATGGCATTTGCAGAAATTTCTGTGCCTTGGCTTTTCCAAATATCTTATCTTTGGATGGTATTGCAAATGGAACTCGTTTCTTAACTTGTTTCAAGGCTGCTTATTGCTATACTCTATAGAGATGTGGTAGAATTTTAGGTTACTTTTATTGTATAAGAAACTGTCACCTACCAATACCAACATACCAATACCAACACATTCCATTCCTTGTTTTTAACTTGAATGCCTTAAATGCAATTTTCTTGCTTAATTGCTCTGCCTGCAAGTGTAGCATGGTGTTGCATAAAGATAGCATGAACTGCCTTTCCTATCTTTGAAGAGGGTATTTCAGTATTTTCTCTTTGAGCATCATGATAACTGTGTGCCTTGTGTGTTCTTCATGATGTGGGCATAGTTTGTATCGATTGTTATTTTGTTGGTTGCCCTTGGAAACAATTTTAGTTGGCTGTTTCCTTCTCAAAGTATTTTGCAGCAGATAACCCTATGCAAGGGTTTTGTTTGATTTCACACAGGCCCAAGGTCTTTAGTGTCAACTGTGTATGCTGTGGTATGGCCACTGTGATTCATCCAGGGGAAAGGTCGATTTTAGACTTCTAGGATTAAGAAAATTGTAGATGTGATTCAAAATGGAAGATCAACTGTTTATTTCAGAGTAGTTATGCAATGTAGTATGCATCATGAAATAAACCTACATTATCTCTACTATTAGCTTCTGTCTCCTTGATTCCACACCGATAGAGGACCTGCCACAAACTGCGCTGTATGATGGCTGCAAACTATACTTTTGTTCCTTAAGCAATGCAGTGTAACAGTTATTTGCGTAGCAGTAGTCTAGACCCGAGCTAAGATATATTAGAGGACATGTGTGGTTCTGTGTAAATTCTTGAGGAACTCGAACATCCTCAGGTTTTGTCATCTCTGGGGATTTTGAAAACAGCTTCTGTAGATACCAAGCTGAAGGTAACATGATCAAAGTCACACCATGTGAATTTCTTCAGTTATCTAAACAACGGAGAACTCCAAATGTGAAAAAAGTCATCGTCATTGAAAATTGTGGAGGTCAGAAAGAAAATTGACTGGAAGAGCCCCAGGCTATATGAAGGGCCCTAGAGATGGGTATCCTGTTCTTGACTGATACCCTTCAGTTGGCTTCTTTTGAGAGATGATTCTAGACATGAGTTACATGTGCCTCAGGAACAAGCTATCTGCATATTCTTTGAGCATCTGAATTGGAACTGGTGATGAACTCCAGTATAGCAAAGCTCCTTCAATCACTGGGCAGCAAACCCAGCCCAGAAGCTGGTGAAGAGGTCAGAGGTGGCTCAGGTGATGTTTGGCCTCTCTCACACTGGGGATAACCTTCTCACCCTATGCCCGCACTGGAACTTGGGCCTCTAGGCTGCAGGTGCCAGGGTGCCTTTCTGTGCTATGGTGATAGTTTGGTTGGAAAGAGAAGCTCTTGGAATGTCTGGGAGCAGTCTCTGCAGGGAGAAACAGAGAACTAGCCTTCATAAACTGAGTTGACTAGATAATGGTCAGTCACTCCAGTGTATTCTCTCTCTCTCTCTCTCTCTCTCTCTCTCTCTCTCTCTCTCTCTCTCTCCTATCTTCCCTCTCCTTGTTCAGAAATTCTTGTCATCATGGCTGAGTCTCTTCACATGAGAGGAATCCACAATTAGATAGAAGTAGCTTGTTACCACTTACTGATGACCTCATCCTGCAACCAGCAGAAGGCAGGTACTGGATACTGCATATGTGCTTCAACTAATTGTGTAGTTTTTTTTCCTCTAATAAAACAGATAAGTCCATGAAACAAAAGAGAACAATACTTCCACCCCAACAAGGCCCCTGCAAAACCCAGCCTCCATTACTGTCGTTTATTAGTTCTTGGTGAATTACATATTTCCTTACCTGGATGAAAACAGAGACAGGAAGTTTTGGGTGCAGTTTAAACTGTCTCATCTTTTATGTGCGTGTGTGTGTGCGTGTGTGTGTGTGTGTGTGTGTGTGTGTGTGTGTGTGCAGATGAGGACCTGAGGTTGATGTGATGCTGGGTGGCTTCATCAGTTGATGTCTTTCTTATGTATGGAGGCAGGATCTCACCCTGAAGAAGCCACCATCTCCAGGGTTTTCCCTCTTGGCTTTTATGTGGGTTCTGGGGATCCAAAGTTAGATCCTCATCCTTGTGCAGTGAGAGCTTTTCCAGAGGAGCCATCTCTCTAGCCCCATCCCTTTTTCCTCTCGGTGCAGGGGGTTGACTTTGGGGCTGTACTTATGAGAAAGTTATTTTCCTTCCCTGAGCCCTTTTCTCCTCTTTTCCTCTTTCCCCGCTTTCTTTCCTTCCTTGTTTAACTGTGTGTTCAGGCTGGCCTCTGACTCTCCATCCTCTGGAGGGATGCTGCCTGATATTATAGGCACCTACCACCGTTCTTACTTTTTTTCCTCTGTATCTATTATCAGCCAGTGGAGAATTGTGGGAAAACTGAAGCAATCCAGATCTGAATGCCGATTTCTTTCACATACTTAGAAAACAGGACCAATTCATCAATACAAGTGACTTGTGTGCCTGGTACTACCCTAGTTTAATCCTGCTATTGTGATAAAATACCAACCTAAAGCAACGTGGGGAAGTCACGGCAGGAACTCAAGTCAGGAACCTGGAGGAAAGACCCAAGATGAATGTTGCTTGCTGGAATTCTTTTTTTTTTTTTTTTCAACTTTTATTAGATATTTTCTTCATTTACATTTCAAGTGTTATCCAGAAAGTTCCCTATATCCTCCCCCCTCCCGGCCCTGCTACCCTACCCACCCGCTCCCACCCCCTGGCCCCAGCGTTCCCCTGTATTGGGGCATATAAAGTCTGCTTGCTGGAATTCTTACAGGTTCATGCTTAGCTAATTTTCTTATACAGCTCTGACCTTTTTGCCCAGGGAGCAGTGCCAGTCCACAGTGTGTGGCACCCTAGTACATCAGTTCACAACGAAGACAGATTCCTAACAGCCATGCCCACAGACCAATGTGTGAAAGGCAACTACCTGTTCAGCTCAAAGCCATTTCAAGTGACTCCAGGTTGTGTCACACTGACAGTGCTAAGACAGTGACCAAGGCTCCCATTAGGACTTGTGGGTGGAGCTTTGGCAGTGTCCTTAAGCCAGGTTACACACTGTGCTTTGAAAAGAAGGGGTGCTTCAGCACTCTGTCCAAAGCAAACAACTGTTTTCCTTAGGTAAGCACAGAAGGTGAAAATTCTTCATCCCGGGTGAAAGACATCTCCTACTTGGGTCTTGTTACTAGCCCTCTCCCTTCATGGTCTATATTCCAGAATGTACTTGGCATTCTCAACTTGTCTGGGTAGCATGTAGCTCCTGGAACTCACACCTGCTATCCTGAGCATCCTTGTGTGTATCCCTCATGGGACACGGGGTCCAGTCCTGAGCTCTACTCTAGCATCTTCCTTTCCCATTAATCCATTTCATCATGCGCATGCTGAAGAAGGCATCTCTCCTTTGGACTTCCATTTCTTCTCTAAAACATCACTTCTCTGCTATGAGCAGACAACAGCTCTTCTTTCTCAGCTGGGGAAGAGCTTGTCTTCATGGAGCCTGCTTTCTATGAAAGTAGAGAAATACTGCACGTGCATAGGGAATGAGGCCAAGGAGTGTCATGACTAAAATACAACAGAGATTTTCTTGCTTGACTTTCCCTGTAGACCGTGTATCAACTTGTACATTACAAATCTGGTACAGAACAGAGTACCTTGTTACACAAGGTGTGTCAGTCACTGGCAGGTGAACCAGCCATGAAGGGATGTTTACCAGTCTCTGAACTGTGTTTCCAATCCTCTGCACTTGAGGCAAAAGGCAGGAAAGGCGGTTTTGCTTGTTTTTATAGTGGGGAAGCTTTCTCGGAGACTATTTCTGCAACATTTTCAGAGATATCAAAGAGTTTCTATGCTGATTAATAAATGAACAGTTCTTATAGACAGGCTCATGAGTATAAACTACCTTCCTGGCAACCAACCATCATTTGGAGAGATCACCCCACCACAGGAAGCAGATGACGGCTCTGCACTTCAGGTTTTTATTTCTATTAAATTCCGTGGCATATGATCTCGAACAAACATTTGTTGTCAATATTTGACAAAAAGTCTGACTCAATCAAGTAAATAAAGCATTAGAAAAAATAATTTCATCCCTTTGCCTAACTAAATCCATTAAGACTCTAACAGAAGTAGGAGTGAGGACAGAGGGTACCCACGACAAAACAGGGAGACCCATTGCACATTTGCATTTCAAAATTAATTCCTGCCCTAATTATTCATCAGTAGAGCATAAATTAAATAAATACAACTTAGAGTAAGCTTTTAGACACCCAGAGGACTCTCCTCTCGAGAGTTAATTGTCTTCGTGCCTCGTGAGACTCTTGGTTTTGTTGTTTTTCTGGGACTGAAGAAAGGTAGAAGCTGGGGCTGGAGCCATGTGGAAGTGACTCAGACTCAAGGGGAAGGGCTCTACACAGTTTTCAGGGGAGGGCTGTACACAAGTGTGTTGTATGTGTGTGTGTGTGTATGTATGGGGGAAGGCTTCATACAAGTGGAGGGGGGAAGTCTGTATACAGGTGTGTATATGGAAAGGGCTGCACACAGGTGGGGGGAAGACCTGCACACAGTTGTGTGTGTGTGTGTGTGTGTGTGTGTGTGTGAGGGCTGCACATAGGTGGGGGAAGGGCTGCATACAGATATGAGGGAGAGGGCTGCACACAGGTATGGGGAGAGGTGCTGCACACAGGTGGGAGTGCTGTACATAGGTGGAGGAGGGCTGCACACACGTGGGAGGGGGAAGGGCTACAGGTGTGTGTGTGTGTGTGTGTGTGTGTGAGATAAGGGCTGCACACAGGAGGGAGGGGGAGGGCTGTACACAGGTGGGAGTTGATTGTCACCTGCCTTATGGTTTGATAGACTCATGTTTAGCATGCTGTTCTCCAGCTGAGGGGTGAGGTAATCTTAGGAAGTGTGGAACTTTTATGAGGTGGGGTCTGGCTCTCAGGAGTTTGTCACTAGCAGGAGGCCTTTGAAAATTCAGTCTGAGCCTTGGTCCTTCCCTGTGCCCTTCTCAGCTCCCAGTGCAGTAAGTTACTCCACAGTGCCATCCTCACTGGGGTGCTTCTCTGCAGCTGGGAGGCTGTGAGGTGACCACCTGTCTTCCCCTCCCTCCCTCCCTCCCTCCCTCCCTCCCTCGTTTCTGTTGTTTTTGTCAGACAGTTTGGTCTCAGCAATCTGTGAGACGTGAGGTTATTGGAGAGAGTGGGGACTCAAGAGCGAGCTGGAAATTCTTACTAAAGTTATACCTGTCCTTGAGTTCCGTGATTCCATGGCTCCAGAATGGAGCTAGAAAAAGCACTAAATGTAATTTAGAATGGTGTTATTTACCCAGCTTTCTGTAAATACAATAGGCTGAACAGCACATTTGCCCCATTTGTGTTCTCTCCATACATTCAGGGTGCTATAAATATACCATAAAACAGTAAGTTCAGACGACAATTTGTTTCTCAAGAGTTTGCAGGCAGTCCAAGATCAAGGTACTGTCTGAGCAAAGTTCCTGGTGAGGGCTCTCCTGGTTTGTCAACAGCTGGCTTCCTTTGTCCTTACATGGTTGGAAGACCTAATCGCTTCCTAAACACTCCACCAGAAACTGCCCTGTTGGCAGTTAGGGCTTTACCATGAATTTCAAGGAGCCACATATTCAGTCAACAGCAGCTTCAATCTGTGTCCACAGAACTGCAGGAGGCATTCAGCACAGCTGGAATCATTTCTTTGTCACGTAATCAAGCACACATTGTTGGCGATCTCCATCAAAAGCTTATGAAACAACACAATGATACTGAATAACAAACAACCCCAAATCTCAGGGATTTCAATTAAGCATCTTCTATGTTCATGCTTCCTGGGCGGCAGGTCAGCTGGAGGCTGGCGGATGGAGGCTGGGCTCAGCTAGGAAACTTTCTTCCCAGAATGCTCTGCTCTGCACTGCGCATGCGCGCAGTGTGGACAACTCTGCTTTCCACTGTAGGTTTGCGTTCAAGTCTGTTTCACAAGGGCCTAGAGCTGTCTGGCTTATAAATTGTGTGTGTGTGTGTGTGTGTGTGTGTGTGTGTGTGTGTGTGTGTTTGTGTTACTGCGTGTGTATGTATGAGTGTTACTGTGTGTGATGTATGTTACTGTGTGTGTATGTGTGTGAGCGTTACTGTGAGTGTATGTATGAGTATGTATTACTGTGTGTGTGTGTATGTGTGTTATTGTGTATGTGTATATTAGTGTTACTGTTTGTGTTCCTGGCTTTTTACATGCTTGGTGGAGATTCAGGTCCCTGTGTTTTTTTTTCTCATGTAGCTTTCCCAGTCCTTGGCTTATGATTCTTTGAAGTGCAAGGAAAAGCTTGTAGTGGGGTGAAGATCAAGGCTCCATATTGGCACCTGACTATCTGCCTTTACATTGGCAGAATAAAACTCAGGATCAAGGTTAACTGTACTGGTATAAAACCAAACCCTTCCCATGGAGATCTGTGTTTATGTGTCAAGATTTGAGCCTTGAATGTTTGCTGAAAAATAATTCAATCTATCACGATTATCAATATTTAATGGAAGCCCTTTATTTACAAATTTAAGCATTTACACATGAATTATTTAGCATGCTTTCCCCTTTATTTCTTTCGGGTTCTCCCAAGTTTGTTAATTATCAGTATGTTAGATTAGCTAGAAAGATCTTTTCACAGTAAGGAAGCTATGTAGAATTTTTAAGAAGAGCTTGATTTTGAATGAACCTTTTTTACAAAACAGCCTGAGGGGGCCAGCCCAGTCCTCACCCCCGCTGTTTGAGGAAGGGTTCCATGGGATGTGGGTCTGAGGGTCTTATTTGGTTTCAAGGCCATGCACAGAGCCACCTGGTACAGGCCAGACGTGCAAGCATCCCACCTCCCCAGATGTGTGCAGGACTCCAGTGCTCTGATTACAGCATCACCTCTCCCCTGTCACCAACTGGCAACTCAAGGCGAAGGATGTTTTCCTGATCATTTTGCACTCATTAAATGCAGCTGTCACAACAGTGGATGCCGGGATGCATGCAAAACTCTCCTGCCATGTCAAAATAAGCTGAGATGCCTTAAAAAAAAAAAGACACAGAACCTTTGAAGCTTATTCTCCCAGATTATTGAAGATTCCACCCTTTGTCATTGACGATGGAAAGTGCTCCACATAACCCAGATTAAATCTTGGCCCAGTCTAAAAAAGTATCACACATCAAAGATATGTAGCAGAAGCACTTGGCTAAGCCTTTGGGATTTCATCGTGAGTTCCCTGGGTCCCATTGGCTGGTTTTCATTGGTTTGACTAATGCTTGCAAAGAAATGCTGCACGAGTCACATAAACGAGCATGTACTATATATCCTAAATTCTGGAGTCCCAACCAGACCTGCTGAATTAGCTCTGGGGTGAGAAGACAGGCCTATCATGATTCTGATATGACCCCTCAATCCTTCCCACTCATACACATGCCCACATGGGAGCCGCCAACAAGGACTACAGATGTGACAGATGGGTCTGCTGAAGCTCCCCTAAATCTTCCTGTGGTTTACTCTGGACCAAATCAAAAGCTGACTCTGGACTTTCCAATGCTGGGAAATCTTCCTAATATAACCCCAGGCTGAGTGACAGGACCATCTTCTGTGCCTTCTCTATCTTCTTTGCCCAGTTGTTCTGGAGTCTCTCCCTCATGGGTTCATGCCATGGTTAGATTTTGAAAGTAAGGTCTGCCTGGTTCAGCATTACCTGTGACTCATAGAATGGTTGATGAAGGGCAGAGAGAAAAAAAGGAGGGAAGGGGAAAGGAAGGGAGAGAGAATAGTAGAACCAGGTAGAATAGCAGGAATGGGAGGAACATCTTTCAGCCTCTTGCTGATGTGTATATCAGGTGGCACATGTATGACATTCTTGTCTTTTTCTGTTCCCTCTCCATTTACTAGCACAGGATTCTAGGCATTTGGGAAGTAGTTCTTATTAAGCAATAGAAGCACTAACACTATGGGTGAGGAGTCAAAAACTGCCCTCTCTTAGATCCTTGCAGAAGAGGTACTCTCTGTTTTGCAACCCTCACTCAAGTTACTCCCTTGGCATATCCCAGCAGAGAGCCAGGAGACTGTAGCACCCTGGCAATGACGGCCAAGTAGCTGATCAGTCCGGATGCCCCCCATTCTCCTGTCACAAGATGGGATATGCGTGTCAGTGACCCGAAGCCAGCTCACAGCATGAGCTTTAATTTCCTCTGCTCTGCCTCCTTGTGACAGTTGATGGTTTTAAGGAAAATGTGTAAGAAAGCAGAATGTGGCTTCCACCACAATGCCATGCTGGTGAGAAAAATCTACAGACTAGCTAGACTCATTGAAGTAGATGACAGAGTTACAGATGAGAGCCTGGATCCTCTGTGGTCCTGTTGCTATCCCAGTGTGTACTGGAGACTGAGAGGAGGTAAAAAGGAGCAGGGTCCAGGTCGAAGAGGGTGCAGGGAGCATTTGGTGTTTTCAGGTCTTAGAGATGTCACCAGGAAATGACATCCTTTCCTTTCCTAGACTCTTCCACCCCCCCCCCCACCCCGGAAGTGAGAAACTTGTTTGCTTTATCTCTGTACAAGCATGTTTCGGCTCAGTTCTCTTACTACACGTTAAGTGCTCTTACCCCAAATTCCAGGAAGCAGAAGAGTCACAAATTTTTAAGAAATCTGGAATATTTGCATGTTCATATGAGATGACTTGTGCATGGGACCCAAGTCTGGAAACCAAAAAACCCCCCAAAAAACCAACCCCCCAAAACAAAAAACCCCCCAAAAACCCCTTGTATTTCATATACACACCTTATAGACAAAGGCTGAAGGCTCATTTTGTGCAGTATTTTTAGATTATCCATGTTTTCACTCTTCACAGGAAGTCAGTAGTAGATCTTTCCACTTATGGCATTATGTCAGCCTTCATAACGTTTTGGGTTTTGGAGCATTTCTGGCTTCGGATTTTGGAGTAGGGATAACTTAAATGTATTAAAGCACCCAGAAACAAAGGTTTATCTGGTAAACTTTTATCAGTAAGTCAAGTATCACTAACTAGGTGTGATGATTTGTATATGCTCAGCCCAGGGAGTGGCACTATTTGGAGGTGTGGCCATGCTGGAGTAGGTGTGTCCTTGGAGTAGGTGTGTCACTGTGGGAATGAACTTTAAGACCCTAGTCCTAGCTGCCTGGAAGTCAGTCTTTTACTAGCAGCCTTCAGATGAAGATGTAGAAACTCTCAGCTCTGCCTGTACCATGCTTGTCTGGATGCTGTCTTGGTCTTACCTTGATGATAATGGACTGAACTTCTGAACCTGTAAGCCAGCCCCAATTAAATGTTGTCCCTCATAAAACTTGCTTTGGTCATGGTGTCTTTTCACAGCAGTAAAACCCTAAGGCACTGGGGATTATCTATTCTTCAAACTTGGAGGAGCCATGCATTCAGACAGAAATATTCTAAGATGTCCATTGTGAGATGTGCACCTTAGAACTGAATACAGCTGCAATCTCAGGACTAATGCAGGTGGGTATGTGCAGGAAGGAACAAGGTAGTTCCCTGACTTCCCTGAGGGAGAAGAGGAGGAGGGAGAGGTGGAGGAGATGGAAAAGGAAGAGAAGGAGGAAGAAGAGGAGGAAGGGAGGGGAGAAGGAAGGAGTTGGGAGGAGGAAGGGGAAGGAGAAAAGGAGAAAGAGCAGGAGGAGGGGGAGGAGGACAGGGAGAACAGGGGAGGATGGGGAGGATGGGGGGATGGGGAGGATGGGGTGGAAGAGATGCAGTGAAGCAGAGTGGGCTGAGGCAGAAGCAGGGTTTATGAACTGTGTTCTCTCTACTCATGGTGGGTTTTGATATTCAGGCCAGATGTCTAGACCTGGCAGGACATATGGGGATGATTGAAGAATCAGCCTGTTGGCTGCAAGTCTGACTGACTGTATCTTGGTCCTTCTCATGCCCTGTCCTTTGCAGTCTGCACTCCTCTAATGTCAAGCTGACTGCTTTGACCCTCAAGAATGCCGGCCCATATGCCATTCCTTAGGTGTCCCAGCTATTTATTTCAATTATGTTGTTCATGCATGTCTTAAAAGGACAGCCTTTTATATTAAATACAGTCATTTCACAGTTCAATATAATTGGAAATATTTTTGAGTATTGTTCAAAAGTTTTAAAGTATTGTTTAGGAAGCCTCAAGGTACAAGCAGTTGCCTGGAAAGGGACTCTGAAGATTGCAGATCAGTTGAAGCCAATGGCCAACCCCCCAAAGCAAGGCAGGCAGAGGCCTGGTGTACTGCGGACCACTCCACACTCAGGAGACTTTAGAATTTGTCTTTTCATTAATGAATGCTTTGGAAAGTGCGCCGTCCCTAATTCCCTTCGTTGAAAGATGGAAACTTTAATGTGCAGTTAATTAAATGTTGTGTTGATTCACAAGCCCTGAGCTCTCTGAGGCCTCAGGGAGGTAGAGGCAGGTTTAGAAATCAAACAACTGGAGGGCTGGCTGGCCCCATCTGACCAAAGAGCAGGCAGCACTGTTTGCCATACGTGCCCTGAGGCCTTGGAGTCTTCCCAGTGGCGAGGACTGAGTTCTGAGCCCGTGATTCCCACCATGGCCTGCTCTGTTTACTGGAGAGAGAAGAGGATCTGAGGTAACAGGTCTGGGCCTCAGGAGAGGGAACTGGCCCAGGCCTTGCTCTCTCTGGCTGCATGGCTTTTAGATGAATGTTTTCTCCCATTTTCCCTCTCCCTGGTGCTTGAACCATCTTTATGTTGCTCAAGCATCCCTCCTCTTTCACTTCTTCCTCTTCTTTCTCCTTGCTTTTTCCCCCTCCTCCACCTCTTCCTCCTCCTCATCGTCTTCTCCCTCAGGGAACTCAGGGAACTGCCCTGCTCCTGCATCTGACCACCTGCAATAGATTGTAATAGCTGTACTCAGCTCTAAGGTACACATCTCACAATGGATGCTTGAGCTATGTGACACTGGAGTTCTTTCACAACAAACTAAAGACCCTGGTGTTGGCTGCAGTCCACAGACCTGATGGCTTTTGTGACTGGGGGAATAGGAGGTTGCTGAGGTAGGCTGTGTGTGTGTGTGTGTGAAGCACAGCAGTAGCCAGCCTAGGCTAGGGGACATGGACATCACACACTGGAGTGACATTGCGGGTGTGTGGCAGAAATACAAGTCTTAATGATAGAAGGCTGCGTGGAAAGACACTTTCCTTCCCCAACCCTCATTTTCTTTTTTGTTTTCTTCAGGGAAATTTGACAAACATCTAGGATGGTCAGTAGGAATGGGATAGTGTGACAATTCTACATATCTTAAAAGATCAAATCAACACAATTCATATTTCTGTCGGCTTGAGCAATGACTATTCTGTGTTTTGGAGACTCTGATCCTTTCTCTTCTAGCTCCTGGTGCAGCTTATAATAAGCTGTTGTGAACTTCAGTCGTCCTTCTGTGCTGAAGGGCACGGGCACCCAGTCTTCCCAGCTAGCCGAGTTCCAAGACAGGGAGTGTACTTGGGAAAGGAGTGGCTTGCTCCAAGTGCTAAGTGCCTGTGAACATCGACTAACTTCTCATGCCCAAGAACTTCTCATCCGTTTGGCCCCAGCTAAAGACACAACTTATGTAGCTACCAAATGACAACTTTCTGGGTCATCTGCCACCAGAGCCTGCCTCCCTTGGCCCCATACATGGCACTCACACCTGATGCAAGTGAGCTTGCTTGTCCTCTCATCATCTTGGCACCATCTTTCCCTCTGGTCATCTTAGTAAAGCCCCAAAGAACGGGCAATAATGTGAGAGCTGAAGGCTCGTCGGTGCCACTATCTTTCTTATTATGAATAAAAAATTTAAACCCAAGCTGGTAAACATATTTTTTTCACACTGAATTCATCAGGAATACATTAACATTTTCTAAAAGGTAAAGGGGGTGGGGGAGAGAATCGATAGGAGAATTGGGATGCATTTGCCCAGTAGGATCTTTGTTTCCCTCAGCCACTGTTTCTGAGCCAGGGCGTCAGCCCCGTAACAAACACACTGAACGAACCTACAGACCCATGATCACTCCTGCTGAGTAGAACAGAATTGCTTTCCAGGGAGCTCAGCCTCACTCATCCCTGGGATGAGGCACCGAGCCGGAGCACACAGAATGCTTTACATAGGTTCCGTGGAAGGATCCAGGCGAAGCAGGCTTTGCAGTGTTAGTTATGCTCATATATGGGAAAAGCAGTTACTTTCTGGGGTGACATATGGCTGAGTTTGGTCTGCTGCCCAGGAATCTCAATGTCCCTCTCAGGAGGGTGAGCCCCGGCTCCATCCTTTGCCCGGGACATCCAGGGGACAGATCTGCACAAGATCACCAGTATATAAGATCACATCCACCTTTGCCAAGACCAAAGCGGCGTCGGGTCCCGGTGCTTGGCAATTGCTGAGTTCCTTCTGTGATGGCGACCTTTCCTAAATCAAAGGAATTATGAATGGAGCCAGGACCCATCTGTGTAAACTCCACACATGGTGAGCGCCCACAGCAAACAGCAGCAGCCACTATGACAATAGAACAGAGGGCTTTTTTATCAAAGGCACTGTCACCTGCAAAGGAAGAGCCAAACACCTGGCTCTGGTACTGCAGCATAGCCTCAGACTCACTGCCTCTGGTTCCTGCCAAGAAGATGCAAAACCTGCCACCACTCGAAGCTGTGACATTTGTCAACTCATTCAGTTTAGCTGACCATGAATTTACTCAATGGACTTTCTTGGAA
>LR749561.1:2557410-2635131 GCA_902729485.2 Mus minutoides | reverse complement strand
TATATATATATATATATATATATATATATATATATATATATATATATATATATATATACCTTTAATTTGGGACTCCCCACACCTTAGGCAGAGGTCCAGGTCTCCCTCTTGCTGCTGCCACCACTGTTGGGAATGGAAAGAAACTTCATGGCAGAGTTTAGCAGGTCCCTGGGACTCCCATTGCTCAGAAAGTGCTAGGTGGGGAGAATTTGGGAGGAGTAAGACTGCCCCACAGCTGTGCTATGGCATTGAGAGCCGTGTTCAGCAGCAGGATGACTCTCCAGTCTAATGTTCTTCCAAAAGAACTATTTTGACCACTGTGTGTGTGGTGTGTGTGTGTGTGTGTGTATGTGTGTGAAGATTCTTTTAGACTAGAGTTCCAAACAGAATACTTTGGAGGCATTTTGGTCAGTGAATTACAAGAAGGAAAGGCATTGATACACTATAGTATAGATACACTACATCATTATAATCAGTGACTGTAACAATCAGGGAAACAGGCAAAGGAGGAATGGAATCTATGAAAATGACAAGCATACTGAAGTCATTTGTGAACTTCCATGCAGAAAGGGTTGGGTAGGACGGGTTCCATTTTTCCACCTCCCGCCACCACTTTGGACCCCTTCAACACCCACTCAATGGCATTTGTTTCTGTGTCACAGGCCTAAGTCAGAGCAGGATGGAAAGGAGGCAAATGGCTTGTCTCCACTGCCCCACAACAGAAATAGGTGTGGTTGAGGAACACCTAAGTATGAATATAATAGAATCTTGTGACTTCAGCTGATACTTTGGTTGGGCCTGCCTGCTTCATAATGAGTGTGTCAGTCAGAGGAGGTGGAGTGAAAGATGGAGCTGCTGACGCTGCTGACCTGGCTGTGGATGATAGGCACACAGAGTGAGTCTTTGGTGCCCAGCATCTCTGTGGCTGGAGGTCTTTGGAGGCCGTTATCCTTCCATTTCTAGCCGATTCCTTCTGGACAGTTACATCATGGGATCTTGGTCTCTCCCGTCACGTTGGTTTTGCATCAGTGCCCCGGGGTAGGCATGTGCCACCTGACTTGCTTTCATGGATTTAATTCTCAGTCATTCCTTAGCAAATGGTTCCTCATGTCGTGTTATGTTCCAGTGATATGACCAATAGGAGGGACCCTGTGCCTAACACACCCTTTGTTTGTCTAGCTATGACCTCTCGCTGGCAGCTTTCCTGGAAGGCAGGAGGTTCAGTTCTGAGGACAATGAACTCATCCAAATGGGAGTCACAGTTCACTAGCCCTTTGGAAGTGCTTGTCTGGGCCTCTGGCTTAAGAGGTCCCATGGTGGACCTATTTCAGACTAGTTTGCCATTCTCAAGAGCCTTGTTTTGGGGCCATGTAGAGGGCATGGCCTCTACTCAGAACCCATACACAGAAAGTCTAGTTCTGTACAGGCATTTTAGTAGTGCAAACCTAATTTATATAACTTTATGAATTTGTGATTAATTTCCTTTGAGCACTGTATACAGGGTAAGGGCCTGGGGCTTGGAACTGCTGGACCTTCCTCAAGTCTTCCCACCTGATCTTTGGATGGAGTGCCTCCAGGAATCAAAGGTCAATGGCTAGTTTACAGTCCCGTGGGTGCAGGTTTTGAACCCTCATCTTTGCTTCTATGTGGAGCACACTTATAAGAAGCTTATAGCCCCTTTCATAGTTCTTGGTTTCATGACTTATTTAGCCACACTGACGGATCTGTGGTGGAAGAGAGTTTGAGTGATGTTTCCAAATGAAGTAGAAAGAAAGGCCTGGCTGGTTTCTTGGTGTATTGCAAATCGATCATTGTATAACTAAGCAGACTGTGCCGTGCAGGCCTTGATCTAGGAGCAAAAGGCTCAGTTCAGAAGCAGAAGCCCACTGAACACATACTCCGTTCAAGCCACAGTGAGCTCTCCAGCTGTGACTGACTTGTTGGACTGGAGCTGTGGAGATGCCTGACAGCCTGGAACACACAGAAGATGGCCTAGAGATATGGCATCCGAGGTCAGGTGCATGCCACTGGTGTCTTGCATTAAAGAGCAAAGGGCAGGTTGCCCGTCCTTCCCACTCATCCTCAAAAAGGATTGATCAAAGACTTTTCTCCTTTTCATGAGTGGCTAGCAAAGAAAGAAATCTCTTCTAGAAGGAATTTTGCTACTTTGCCTGTCCACATGCTCAGAATACTCCGTATGTGTGTGTTTTATTAAATTTTGTAAAATATATAGGACATTGTTGTGTGACAGACTTTTTTTCTGGGAAGATGCAACACACACACACACACACACACACACACACACACAGAGAGAGAGAGAGAGAGAGAGAGAGAGAGAGAGAGAGAGAGAGAGAGAAGTAAGGCTACAACAGAGAAAATCACAGATACTACTGAATTCTAACTTGGTGAACTGATTAGTTTTATTGGAGTTACAGGAGTATGAGTGCAGGGTCACAAATAGAAGCAGAAATACTCAAAGACTACCCCAGGTTGAGGGACAGCTTAACTTGGAGCACACTGTATGACCTACAGGTAGCTCAGTGACTTGGAAAGTATCCTTTCCAAGTGACTCGGTTTGTCTAAACCTCTTTCAAGATGCTCTGCAGGTTCCAGAGTCTTCTAAGCCTTGTCTGAGAGTAACTCTCAGCTGTCTTTATTATCGTATAATGAGGGAGGATCCCTGGTCAGCTTCAGGGACTTCTGGAAGCCTTTTGAGTTGTTTACCTTCTTTTTTTTTTTTTTTTATTAGATATTTTCTTCATTTACATTTCAGGTGCTATCCCAAAAGTCCTCTATACCCTCACCCTTCCCTGCTCCCCTACCCACCCACTCCCACTTCTTGGCCCTGAGATTCCCCTGTACTGGGGCATATAAAGTTTGCTAGACTAAGGAGCCTCTCTTCCCAATAATGGCCGACTAGGCCATCTTCTAATACATATGCAGCTAGAGACACGAGCTCTGGGGGTTCTGATTAGTTCATATTGTTGTTCCATCTATAGGGTTGCAGACCCCTACAGTTCTTGGGTACTCTCTCTAGCTCCTACATTGAGGACCCTGTGTTTCACCCTATAGATGACGGTGAGCATCCACTTCTGTATTTGCCAGGCACTGACAAAGCCTCACAGGAGACAGCTATATCAGAGTCCTTTCAGCAAAATCTTCCTGGTGTATTCTGTAGTGTCTGTGTTTGGTGGCTGATTATGGGATGGCCCATCCTTTTGTGTTAGCTCCAAACTTTGACTCTGCAACTCCTCCTATGAATATTTTATTCCCTATTCTAGGAGTTGTTTACCTTCTGTCTTTAGGAGTTTCCTTATTGGATGGAATTTTTCAGTCTCAGAGGAAACTGCTACACAACAGGCATAAATAAGTAAAATACTTTGTTTTCAGTAAGATATATTAGCTATATACTTAATGGGCCTCAGTTTGATATTTCAACACATAAAGCTTGATTTTTTTTCTGAATCATGTTCATGCACATAAAGACATACCTTGACCATGGATTAATAAGAATGAAGAAAATGGTCATTTTAATTGATTACTAGCTTTGGCAGATACTGCAGGCTACACCACAGAGTTTAGTATCACCACTATGATGAGGTTGGTTCCAAGGTTGCCTCTGATTGGGCCACCAAACCTTCAGGTACTCAAGCCTTTTACATAAAATGATGTGATACTTGCATATGGCACACATCCATTCTCTTATGTACCTTTACATTTTACTTCAGAGTTTGAACCCTGAGAAGATAGCTCATTTAGTAAAGAGTGAAAGCTGAATTTGATACCCAGAAACTACATGGAAAAAGCCAGATTCAGTAGTGTGATTTGAATGAGAACAGCTCCCAGAGGCTCATATATTTGAGTGCTTGGTTCCGAGTTGGTAGACTTTTTGAGAAGGATTAGGAGGTGTGGTCTTGCTGGAGGGGGTATATGACTGCGGATAGGCTTTAAAGGTTTCAAAGGCCCACACTGAACCTAATTTTCCTCTCTCTGTGTTTCATCCTGCCTGCTGATCAGGATGTAAGCTCTGAGCTACTGCTCTGGCACCGTGCCTGCCTGCCTGCCTGCCTGCCTGCTGCCATACTTCCCACCATGGTGATAAGGAACGCAGTGTCTGAAACTGTAAGCAAGCTGCTAATTAAATGCTTATATTTAATTATAAATATAGTTATATATTTATAAATAGCCTTGATCATGCTTCCCCCCCCCTCAGTAATAGAACTATTACTAAGGAAGCCTATAATTCCAGATGTGTCCTTGTGGAGACTGGAATATCTCTTGGGCTCACTGGCTAACTGGATTATGCTAGTCAATGAGTTCCTGTCCAATGAGAGAACTTGTTTAAAAATTGGTGTTGGTTGAAGGGATTGCTCAGTGGTTAAGTGCACTTCCTGCTCTTACAGAAGACTGGGGTTCAGTTCCCAGTACCTATGTCAGGTGGCTCACAACTGCCTATAGCTCTACTTCCTGGAATCTGGCATCAGTATACACACACACACACACACACACACACACACACGCACGCACGCACGCACGCACACACACACACACACACACACACACACTATCTTCACATAATTTCAAATGATAAAAATAAAAATCTTAAAAAGAAACTAAGGTGGAAAGTACCTGAGGAATTATATCTGAGGTGGTAGTCTGTCTGGCCTGCATACATGTGCATAAATGTGCATACATGAGCATACATGTGCATACATGTGCACACATGTGCATACATGTGCATACATTTGCACACATGTGCATACACATGCTTGCTCGCTCAGACATAGATGTGCACCCATGGACAAATACACTCATACATACACAGAAATAAAAATTTAAAAAAGCATAAATTCATTCATATATTTTAAAACATCTTTAGATGACTTAAAACACACAATAAGGCCTGTGTTGTACTATAGCATTTAGTCAGAGGATAGAGATAAAATGTTTACATTTTGTTTATGGGAACAATTTGTCTTTTAAGCATTTTCAGACCTAGCTGGTTAAATCTGAGGGTGTAGAAGCTGTGGATATTGAGGCCAAGTATGCTTGGATTATGGAAACTAAGGCCCTTTTGTATTCATGGATTGGGAAATGGAGGCAATTGTTTACCCTTTCTGACACTGGAGGTGTGTCTGAGGCTCCTATAAGTGGGTGTGTGTTGTCAGTTTCTTGCCAGTTCGGGGTAGGTGTGTGGTGACAGTGATGGAGTCAGCATATATGACCTCTTTTAGAACAGGCCTTAGTATTGACAAAGCCAGGCTTCTCCCTTTAAATCATACACCCTCTTCTAGCTACTCGACTCTAAGGTTGTAGTCCCTGATGTGACTTCTGCCATTTTCTGTCATTTCTGAGACCTCCAGCATAATTACATGGGCCTGATATTAAGTCAGCTCAGCAGATGGTGAAATAGCAGCTAGAACCACCCAGATCTTATTTCCACAGTGACTGTGGCCTTGTTGAGCCTACCTTAGCATTGAGGAGAGACAGCAAATGCACTGAAAGAACAAGTTGGGTTGCAGCATCAGGAAGATGGCTAAGCATAGGAGTGAAAATCAAGCCATTGGCAGTGCTTTCTCAGGAGCTCTGCATGCTGGCTTGGCTTGGCCTTAGGTTGATGTGTCAGCATTGCCATGGGAGCTGAGAACTCATGACACTTCATCCCTTCCAGGCATGAAGACTGTGGTGGGTATGTATGTCAGTAGTTCTTTGAAGACATATGACTCATGGAATAAAAGGCACTCTGGGGCCGTTGACCCTTTGCATGGGCAGACACTGGTCTATGGTTAGATGGGACATCTAGTAAGGATGCAAGTGGAGGGAAGTATGTGAACTCTCTGGCCACTTACAGTCCTCTGACCTTTAACTTGCTTCTGTGATCAAATTACCTTTGTTTAAATATCTCATTTGTGGGGAAATCCCTGCAATGTAAATCCTAACACCCGAAAGTATCATCAGTATCTCTGTGGCTTTCTTGTAACCATTTAGGCTGCAGGGAATATGCTGACCCATTTGTATCTCATGCAGCACTTAATGGGGACCCACAGATGTAGTAGGAAGCACCCTAGCAGGTCCTTCCACAGCCTCCACTTACCTTTGCCACCAGCTTGGAAGGGGCTCATGGTCATCATTACGTTTACTGTGAAGAAAACTTGGGGCTGTATGTGAGTCACTCAACTCGCATAGGGTATGTGAGACCCCGTGATAGCCAGTGCAGAGCTGGCCTTGGCCTGAGACATGCTGCCTCTGTCCTCTTGCCCATGAACTGAAGGTACCCGAGGGAAGACATGTAGATGAGCAACTTTGAGGGTCTGTCTGGCTGTTTTCCTTCTTCTTTTATATTTATTTATTTTGGCGTCTATATCTAATACTATAACACATGAGTAAATGTCAGAGGAACACCTATAGGAGTCAGTTCTCTTCTTCTACCATGTGGTTCTGGGGATCAAAGTCACACCATCAGGTTTGGTGGTATATACCTGTACCTTCTGCTCATTTTGGTGACTCCTCCCCCTTTCTTCTCTACAGGAAACAAAGAGTTCTAAAGTCACCAGGGAAGGACTTGCACCTTGAAGGACTGTCATCCTACTTGACAAACCATCGCACTACCCTAATGATCTTCATAGTCAAGAACACTTTTCCAAATTGCTTTTAATTTTGAAAAAAATTAGTTATTAATTGATTGATTGTGTGTGTGTGTGTGTGTGTGTGTGTGTGAAGTCATAAGCACTGCCACCTACTGAGTCACCTCACCACCTGCTGAGTCAGCTCACTACCTGTTGAGTCACCTTACCACCTGCTGAGTCACCTCACCACGTGCTGAGTCAGCTCACCGCCTGCTGAGTCACCTCAGCACCTGCTGAGTCAGCTAACCACCTGCTGAGTCAGCTCACCACCTGCTGAGTCAGCTTACCACCTTCTGAGTCACTTCACTACCTGCTGAGTCACCTCAGTACTTGTTGAGTCACCTCACCACCTGTTGGGTCACCTCACCACCTACTGAGTCAAGTCACCACTAACTGAGTTAGCTCACCACCTGCTGAGTCACCTCATTAGCCCATTGTTTCTAAATCCTTCTCACTCAAATTTAAGACATGAGCTTCCCACTGCTAAAAGAGAGAAGAACAGATGGTTACAACATTCTGCATATGAATTCTTCATTCTTTGGGAACAAACACACATATGTATGTGTGCACCCTGAAACACATACCCACATCCACACAACCCTGATCCTGTGCGTCCATTCACTGTTATACAGTGAAAAGTTCAGCATTTCTTATGTTTTGGTTATTTTTTTATTTTGAAATATGCATTATTGCCCCCATCCCAATTCCACAGGAGGAACTCATAGTTGGTACTGTTAACCTGGTCTAGGTTCCTAAGCCAATGACTAGGAAGGTAATAGACCCAGGGGAGTCAGGCAGGTGGGCAGGGGTTACTGTTGTTTTGCTAAATGGACATGTTGTTCAACTACTCTCTATCTATATATCCGTAGATCACACCCTTGGTTAGAGATGCTTTTGCTTGCCTTGGGTCATAACTGGTCCATTTGCTGAGAAAAGGGACTCTTGGGCACTCAGCCCTACGTGGGACATCTGTATAACACATCTCCAGAGCTCAGGGAATATCATGGGGGGATATAAGAGCTATAGGATGGCAATTGGTGCTACAGAATGCTGTCTTGTGGATAAGACGTGGCTGATGCATCCATAACTCAGAGCAACAGTGGCTACTTGCTCAAGACCTTCACAAGACTGAGCTGTCAACATTCTACCCTGGATGGAAGAGGGGATCGTAAGGTCCCATCCTCCTATCAGAGCCACAGGCAACTAAACCTTGCACAGGGAAGGAAGAACACACTCTTTATACTGCTGAGTCATGATTACATTGCCCTCACCCAAATGAATGTAGGAAACCACAATTAAATAAGGTGAGTCATCAATAAACCACAAACAAACAAACAAACAAGCAAACAAACAAACAAGCAAACAAACAAGCAAGCAACAGACATAAAAGTTGGAGGACTGAGGAGAAGGGACTTATTGGGAGAGTATAAGAGAAGACAAAGACAACAAGGCAATTTGCAACATCAAAGAATGTGCAAAACTGTAAAAAAAAAGTAAATATATTAAATACATAAAAATAAAGACAAAAATACCACAGATTAAGTACAAACTAGCCGTTAGTTCCTCACAAGTAATGTATGCTAACAGTTTGCACTGTGCTTCTTATAGTGAAATAGTAGATAATGTTTACCAACTAAATCCTTGCCTGTTTTTTTTGTTTTGTTTTGTTTTTGTTTTTTTTTTTTTGTTTTTGGTTTTTGTTTTTTGTTTTTTGTTTTTTGAGACAGGGTTTCTTTGTGTAGCCCTGGCTGTCCTGGAACTCACTCTGTAGACCAGGCTGGCCTCGAACTCAGAAATCCACCTGCCTCTGCCTCCCATGTGCTGGGATTAAAGGCGTGCGCCACCACGCCCGGCTTGCCTGTTGTTTTAAAGTTTATCAGTTGGACTCTCCTCCTGGAGACATGCATACTGCATATAATAAATTCTCAGAAAGAACGTGTCCAGAAGCTGCCTGGTTATACAATGTTGTCTTCCCAAATCTTAAGACATCAAGAGATGGTTTTAAAATCTGGCACAAGCCAGAGGGTGTGATAGTACATGCCTTTGGTCCCTGTATTTGGGAGACAAAGGGAAGGATTGAACTTGTAGATTAGGTTTGAACCTCTGAGTTTTGATTTAGTCTACACCCTGAGACCCTGTTGTAAAAACCAACGGAAGAAGCAAACCAACCAAGTCTGGAACAGTATACATATGTATGCCGTTAGGACCACACGATAGAGATGCTGCTGTCCTGTGCTTTGCTCTGTTGTATTTCTACTTTTACTATGGATGACTTTGTGCATTTTCATGGAATCTTATTTAGAATGTAACCAAAACTTTCCAAGTAAGTAAGTGATTTCCAGTTGGACAACATGTTGGAGACACACCCAGTGTATGGGCACATGTGGGGGTGGGGCTAATATGGGAGGCAGGAAAGATGGCAGAGTCAGGGAAAACTGTCCTTGTGTGGGGGTGGGGCTAAGACGGGAGGCAGGAAAGATGGCAGAGTCAGGGAAAACTGTCCTTGTGGTGCTTAGCTGTCTCTTAGCATTCTGTCTCTTACAGTCACCCACACTGAGTCATCATCAACCAGCCAAGATCAGAAAGGCAAGGGAAACAGAAGATATGAGGAGGGGCCCAGAGCTGGGCAGTCTTTGGTCAGAAGATCACATTTGGTTTTGCTCCAAGGGAGAAAAACGTCAGATTGCTGAAGGGAAGAAAAGAAAAGGAGAGAAGGGAGAGGTTGGAGAGGACAGGAAGGGCAGGGACACAATAAAGTGCAGAGTGAGGGCCAACTCGGGTGGGGGTTTTGGCACTCAGTAGGCTCAGTCTCACCACTCACTCTGTGGGGGTTTCAGCGCTGGAGGCAAGATCAAGGGAGTACCATGCTTCCAAATTTTCCTGTACCTGCCTCTAGCTAGCCTTCGCAAACTGACCCTGATCTCTATGCCAGCTCTTTCTCCTCCTGCCTCCCTCAGCCACATCACCCCTCTGCGTACACGCAGCTGGTACAGTTTCCTGATGCAGCCACGCCTATCTGCCGCCATATGATTGGCTGGCCAGAAGTCTCCCTAGACAGTGTCCACAACTGCTGTGCAGTGCATACGGGATTTCCTAAGCCTGAAAAGAGAAACGACCATAATTCCATTAGCTTATATGCGTCCCATGCAGGGATTCAGCCCTCAGCCTTTGAAGGCTCTTCCATGGGCCACAGAAGCAACAGCATTTTCCGAAGTAGCACACTGAAGCCTGGCCCGAGGGCTGTCTTTAGTGCCGGCAGGTATATTCAATAAGGAAGGGTGGGGACACAAATGAATATCTAATACATGTAGCATCTCCTAGCCACCAGGCTACATTCAGTTCAGTATGGATGCTCCTTGCAGATCTAAGGTACTGTGGTTTTTGGTGCCAAGTTGTCATATTTCCACCCCTAGAGTGGCAGGTTTTGATCAGTGTTTAGTCAAGTAAACCAGCGTTCTGTATCTCACAGATTTTTGTTCTCTAAGTCACAGTGTTTTTCCAGTCTGATAAGGTGTCTCTCACCTGAATCTTATTCATTGTCAGTTCTGTTCTTCAGCTTGCAGTTGTATTTGTCTTTGCCTCACACAGAACCGCTGGCAAGAAAAACTCCAGAGAATTAGTTAAGGATGGAGAGGGAGGAGAGACAAAAGGTGCCCCCCCTCCCCCGCCAAGAAGCAGGGAAGCACAAGGGAAAGAAAGGTGTTGGGGACTGGATACAGGCTTGTCCGTGGGCATGCCTACAGATGGCTTTCCTCTCCATCCCTCAGGCTCAGTGGCTCTCCATCATTTCTCAGAATCTCTTTGGAGACAGAGACATGAAAGGGAGCCGTGGGTCAAAGGCAGGGATGAGGGCTCGGGGCTCCTTTGTCCGTGGCCTCATATCGCCTTTGTGCCCCTGCTTTCCCCAGAAGCAGGTACCTTCTGCTCACCATGCCACTCACGCCTGTCCTTTCGGATGACAGCATCACACCTTCACCACCACCTCATTTACATTTCAAACTGCCACCCGCCCGCTCTTGATTAATTATTTAGTAACCTAGCTACTACTCTTCAGTGTGTGTGAGCTCATATTTCACGTAAAAGGTTCAACTTTTTTTTTTCCTCGTCTAAACCTTCCTTTCTTGAATTTCATGTGACTTTCACAGTGAAATGCCACAGCCTCCCTTTTTCAGGTACCATACTGGACCATAGGTTCTTCTTCTTGGTGGCACACCACCTGGACTGAATCCCCTGTCTGGGTGTTCCCCTACCCACCCTAGATTTGAGTCACTCCATTTTAAGTACATAAATAACAGTGTTTAGGAAGCACAATGCCAAGTTTTCTTTATTTTTAATTATCCGTAACACACATGCAAGGGATGGGAACTTCAGAACGCAAAGGATTTTGTAGTATCCGCAGCTTAATCGCTGTTTGTGGTAACAGATGAATAGTGAGCATGCTCTGTCTGTAACTTATTTCAGTTATCTCTTCAAGGAGTATAAAAAATGTGTGTGTGTGTGTGACACAGTTGTCAGAGGAACACATGGACTGGAAAGGGACAATATTGCCCAGAAACTCTGAGACATAATCACTCTCTCTCAGTGGGAATGAAAGTTGGCACAGAGTCATCCCCCTGAACAATCAGGGAGTTTATTATGTTATTATATTATTATTATATTATTATTTTACCTTTATCCTGTGCAAAATTTTCTCACCAGTGCTGGAGTGAGGTGGCCAGAGAACTCCACAGCAGGTGGGAGCTTCGCCAGCATGCTCTAAAGTTCTGAGTTCTCTTTTCAAATCCAGACGAGTGGGTGCTTGCTTATAAGAAAGTTGCTCAGCTCTGCTTTCAAAAGACAAAAAGAAGGTTTTCATTACCCAGACGATTATCATCAGCTCCTGAAGAACACGGGACACATCCCTCACCACACAAGAAAGAAGGGATTTGAGAGAGAGAGAGAGAGAGAGAGAGAGAGAGAGAGAGAGAGAGACTTGACGGAGCAGCCCTTATGTACTCTCTGAGCACATTGCGACTTCTCTCCCTGTTGTAGAATTTCTGGAAACTGGGAGTTCTTCAGACTTCTGTTGATGAACAGTTCTGGAGCCTGGAAGGGAAAATTCTGGGATGGTCTGGTAGGACTGTTGTGTTGACTGACTTCAAGCTCACATGTATGAATTCCACCTGCAGGTTTGTTCATGAAGCCAGGGTGGTGCTATGTGACTGTCTGACTCACAGGCTGACCCCTCAGCAGATGGCAACCAAACCCCAAACAGTGACTCACTTCCCTTCGGCTGTGAAAAATCAGAAGCAAGGCCCATGCATCGCTCACATCCTCATGAAAAGAACAGCCAGGTTACCCAGCGCCCATCATGTGTGGGCTCACATACTTCCACATCGGCTCAAGACTGTCAATGTTTCCAGCCTTCAGCAGATGACTCCTTGAGTTTTGGGCTTGAGCCTCAAATCTTGACTTCTTTCTCTAGTTTGCTTTCTTCATTTCCCTTTACTAAGGAGTCTTTAGATGCTTAATATGGAATACAAAGAGAGTAGACTCTTTACTTGTTGGTAATATGTGGTGTTGTGTATTTGGATTGCTATCAAAGAACAAAATGAATTGCATCTCTCTGTTGATGTAAAAAAAAAAAAAACTGGAGTAAGATTTTGAAGTAAAGTCAGGGATCCTAGATGGGTCAGAAGGTGTGCAACTCCTTGACTCCATCTTGTTGGGGTTGCCAGCTGCCTGTGGGGCATCAGTTTTGAGAACAGGCCAAGGAAGAGAGCCCAGTAAGCCCAGCCAACTTCCTCTGTCAGTTGTTTTCTATGGTAGAGTTTCAGCTTCCCTGGTCACTTCTGGCTGCCCTGGGCCATCTTTGCACACAACAAGATTCTATAATAATAATAATAATAATAATAATAATAATAATAATAATAATAGTCTCCTATAGAAGCTATCAGAGGCAACCCTCAATGCCCTAGTTTCTATACCTACTTTTAAAAAGCTGATGTGAAGACACTCTGGGGAACACCTGTTAATATATGAAGAAAACATATATTAACCTAAATGCTCCAGGTGTTAGAAACACCCCTACCAATTGTGTAGTTAATGGATTCAGATGAAGCAGACAGTAGCAAAAGTCCCAGAGATAAGGGCAAGGCCCTGGAGCTTGTCCAAGGATCTCAGTCATGGAAGGTAGCCGTGTATGCCAGTACTGAGCACCACCTGGCTGAGAATGTTTTCTGCCCCTTTCTTTCTCTCAGCCCCTTGCTGGCCTGGGTGGGCAGCTCAATCTGCTGTGCCTGTAGTTGGTATCTGAGGCAGAGGAACCATCTGAATGCGCCAGTGGCTGCAGCCAACCTGTCCCCTTATAAGGAGCAGCCCTGCATTTGGTGATCTTTGCGAATCAACTCTCACCCAGAAGGAAGACTGATGAGCACTGGGTACAGAATGCCAAGTTCGTGAGAGATGGCACTTCTGGGTGAAGAGAGCCTGGAGCCTTTTCCAGCAAAACTTGTTGGTACGTACTCCCGAGGCATAAGGTGTCACTTAGGCCAGAGACTAGACAATCTGTGAGGCTTTGCTGTGCTTCTCCCAGCCTCCCTCCTCCCTCTTCCCTCTTTTTAACTAGGTCTGCAAATGGTTGTTTCCATGCCCAGGCAAGATGGACAACGGAAGTTCTGCTGTTCTATTTTCATTCTGATGAGCCTTTAAATGGGAGAAAGATTATAATGTTATTAAAATAAGATTAATGCTACAATAGCCACTACCCTCCAAGCAAAGTTGACCAGGATTATAATGAACAGCTCAGCTAGTTAGTAGAAATACCATCAGTGGTCACATAGGTGGAGTAAGTTTCTACCCATGGAGATCAAACTGGACTATGGGTAAAGCCATTTCAAAAGTAAGAGTGATTCAGCACAGTGGATGTTTGTCTTTCTGCATAAAAATCTTGGCTTAGATATCCAAGACCTCTGCTGCCGCTACCACCTTCCTTTCCTTGGGTAACAGTGGCTTTCCTGTTTAAAACACTAGACTCCAGAGTTGGCTGTTCTCCATTTTTTTTATTGCTCCTTTCTACCGTTTTTTCATGATGTGAGCCTGCATTCCCAAGGACCACAGCGTGACCCAAAAAGACAAAGGTAGTGGACTCCCATCATACCTGATTCCTGGCAGCAGGAAAGAGCTGTGGAGCAGATCTAATAAGTGTATATACCTGCTATATTAAAAGGCAGGTTCCAGAGTCAAGACTCTCACACTTCCATTTCTACTCACTGGCCATGCCCGAGTTTATAGTTGTGATTATATGGTCACGTCCTGTTGGCCATAGTCTACAAACAAAGAGGTGGAGACCACAGATGTCCTCTCTATCTGTGTAACTTCTGTTTCTCTGTGAAGTGCTTCTAACATTCCTCATCTATTCATGCTCCCTAATCAACCTAACAGATACTCAGTTTCCTCCCAAGTCCTCAAAGTAGACTTGCTTTGGCTATGGCCACCTCTTGCCCCTGAATGGTTTCTGCTCTGGGTCTTTCCTCACTCATGTTCCCCATTGTCTTAAGAACTGATAATAGAGCCAATTATATTCAGGATACAATATTTTCATCACTCATGTCTATAGAGAGCCATAGTTATTTGTAGCAGCCAGCATTTGTTAAGACTTCCTATTTGTCAGCCTTTGCACTCAGTTTGTGCCCCATTTACCAACACAGCCTTGGGAAATGAATGCTGTTCACAGAGATGAGGAATGGTGCAGAAATGTGCGGTGGCTGGATGGCAGGCCTGGACTGTAGTCCTCCATCCCATTTCTGAACTCAGTAGCTTTATCAAAGGCTAGGAGGATTTCTCTCAGGCTGTTGAGACCCCTGACCCAAGTTAACACGTTATCAGCTGAACATCCCTTAAGACTTTGATTTTCCGTATTCTTTCTGCTATTTTACCACTGTAAAAGGATTTGGGGGGGGGGGATAATAGAAACACTAACACTAACAGAATCTGAGTGAAGCGTTTGGTAATAAAGTTCCCCTTAGTATCCCTGAGCCAAGACTTTGTAGGCCTCATAGATATGATATCATAGGAAAGTTTAGTGTCATCCTTTAGCAGGTTAATTAAGAAAGGAATTAAGAGAGGAAAGTGGTGCTGAGTCCATATGCCAACACTTGCCTTGCAGATATCCAAGAATCCAAGGTTTTTCCATCATTGATAACCACCAAACCTTACAATTAAATAGTAATCTAGACATTCCCTAGGGAGTACTGCACATCTATTCTGCTTCATTTAGAAATTTCTCAGAACATTGGCAAAATGAGATGGGTGGGATAGAGGGGTGGGCACTCCAAAGAACATTTGGATAGTAGAAAATCCAACACCTTGTGTTTGGAACTGTGTGTCTGAGATTGTGGCTCATAAAGCACAAACTATTTCCCAATTCAGCAGTCATTGTGAAGGAAGCATGGGTACGTCAGGCAGCTATAGGGACTGCTGTCTAGAAGCCCATTTTTGGGTCCTAAAGAAAGAATGAGTGGATTCTACAGTGCCTGCACTGATCAGAACACATCGTGCTGTTCTGTAGTAACAAATAAAGGCCAAGGTACAAGGAATCCAGTCCAGCAGATGCTTAATGCCCCGTTTTTACAATGTCCACTGCAGGTCAGGAGAGACCTCTTCTACCTGGTGTCTCGGGGATCAGAGTTCCTTCCATTCAGAGATGTTGTCACCTCAGCATACGGCTCCCAGTGGGAGAGAGAGCATGGGCAATTCATAACTTCCTTTGGTTGAAAACACACTTGTTCACCCAAAGTCCATTTGCTGTGTGTGTTTTCTCTGAATTACAGTGATCATTCTAGGGATAAGAGGGGAACTCAGAAAGACCAGCTCAGGAAGCCTACAGAACTTACAGGGAAGAGACGACTCTTCTGTAGAGCTGGACACAAGCCGGGCAAGGGGCTCTAGGGATGCGGCTTTCATGATGGGGTGGCCTATCTGGTGATACAGCTGCCAGACCATCAGCTATGCTGGTAAGTAACTCAAATCAACTCACTGGTTCATTCAAGTGAAAGCCTATCTTCAGTTGTCGGTTTCCTATCTGATATGAATAGCTGCTTGTTTGTGTCAATCCTGGAAAAGCCATGCAACACCACTGGGCAGAACTAGCTAGTCTTCCCATGCACTAGTGAAGGGAAATGCGGATATGCTAAGGATGAAGCATCTCCAATGATTTTGCCAGGGCTAACCCTACTCACTGTGAAGCAGACTGTTTTCCAGAAAAGCTCACTACCCGGTAAAGGTTCTGTGAGATGAAACCTGCCTATGCAGTGTGACTTCCAATGGTGTCTGGGGTTTAAGTCTGTGTCCTATATTCTCTGAGCTATTTCCTGCTTATGTGATTATTCTAGCTAGAGAACAGCAGCTGTGCCTCTAGAAGGGTCTTTATAAATCCAAACAACTAGTGAAAAGTACATGAGGAAAATCTGCTTCCCATAGGCTACCTGTGATACTCAGAAAAATGCCCTACAGGATTGCCTAAGGCCCCCCATCTTGTGAAGACATTTTCTCAAATCAGGTTCTCTCTTCACTCCTCTGTATAGAAATGCAACACTGACCCTGGGATATAAGAAGCTGTACTGTACTTCACTAAAAAAAGAAATGTTTGTTCTAATGCTTCCATCTGAGGCGACAGAGTCCTGTCCAAGTAATTTCTTATTTTCCAATGTGGTCCAGTAGTGTATCTTTAAGGACAGAAAGTACCTTTCTTACCCTCTCACTTTAATGGAAGTATAGTCTGTTTCTCCCATAGGGAGTTAACAGGTTACATCATGTGTACCAAGAAGCTTGCCTTTGGACGGTGAATGCTCAGCGGTTCCCTCCCTGGGCCACTCTGTCACTTCTTCAGGTAAGTAGTTGTCAGGTCTCTCCTTGTCCTACTCAGAAAGGAAAGACTGGGTATGTAAGCCCTCTTGGATGGTCTGTGGAAGAGTCAGGTTAGCCTCATTCAACAAACCACAAGCCAAACTACATGGCCTCATGTCCTAGACTTCCTATCAGCCATGACGAGAAACTAAGGCTGTGCTAGAATCACCTGTGTGGCCTTCACATTCCTATCATGAATTCCTAGCCTTAGTCAAGACCAATCCTGGGAAGTTTGTCAGTGATGTCTGTGAAGAAGAGACACTAGAAGGTGTGCCAAGAGTGTAAACTGGGACTGATTACTTCTCTTTGAAACTGATTCTCATGAATTTGCTATAAAGGAAGGTGCATTAAGTTTGCATCTCATCACCAGAGACTATAAATCCTGAGAATTCACGCTCCCAGGAACATGTGCACTGGTAGGTATGTATTTGTATATATTCTTCATTAACCTTTATGGACTTGTTAGAAAATTCTGAACC
This sequence comes from Mus minutoides, assembly GCA_902729485.2. NCBI lineage: Eukaryota > Metazoa > Chordata > Mammalia > Rodentia > Muridae > Mus > Mus minutoides. The sequence continues at coordinate 2,618,141 of LR749561.1, read as the reverse complement.
TCTCCGTCAACTTTACTATCTAGAGCTATTGCCGAAGACCCAGACTCAGAAGCTTAAACACAGGACTTGTCCAGGGACTGACTTCTAGCATTCTCCTACCAAAGTGGGTTATTTCACTCACATCACACATTGCTAAACATAAGAATTATATCTAGGTGATATGATTGTGTCAGAAGTTCTTAAATGGAATCTTTTCATAAATGGTGAGTGAATATTCCACTTATTTCATAGTTGTTGGAGCCAAATCTAAAAAGATAAGTTTATCCATTGCAGGGTAAGCCTTATTCTGATCGCCCCTTTTCTCTAAAGAATTATATCACAAGCTTGGACAAGTAAGCCAGTCAGTCCTATCCTCAACATAATCCAAAAGCAAATCATTAAACCCAGTCACTGCCTCCCCAAAGAAGTTTATTGAGAAGTAATGTATGCATGTGTGTTATTCATCATAAAGAAGATAGGCAGCCCATAGAACATTGGTATCCAAAGCCTTTCAACTGGGCTTTCCCTATGTGTGGTCCATCTTTTTTAGATAAAATTGAGAGCTACTCAGTCTCTTAATCAGTTTTGATTCTCAGTCCCAAGTTGTAACTTTTTTTAATTACTTCTTTCATTTGTTGATATTATAACATAATTACATCATTTCTCCCTCCCCTTTCCTTCCTCTAAACCCTCCCATATAACCCTCTTTGCACTCTTTCAAATTCATGGCTTCTTCTTCTTTTTCTTCTTCTTCTTCTTCTTCTTCTTCTTCTTCTTCTTCTTCTTCTTCTTCTTCTTCTTCTTCTTCTTCTTCTTCTTTTTTTTTTTTTGTTTAAATGACCATTACTGCATGCGCGCGCGCACACACACACACACACACACTCCCAAAGGAACTTGTTCTGTCTGTGTAGTCTGGCTTTTATGCTTGTTTTCAGGGATAGCCATTTGGTATTACATAACCAATTGGTGTAAGGATCAGGGAGGTCACTGCAAAATTGCTTCTCCAAGTAATGTCAGAAACCACACTCATAAAATCTCACCGACATGACTGCCTAAACATGAGCCAATTGAGGACAGTAATAGGTGAGTCAAAGAGCATGGGGAAGATCACAAGGCCTCAGTCCTACACTGAAGACTACAGGCAACTAAGGAATGTTGAGAGTGGGCAGCATCTCCTTCCCCAGGGATGATTCATTTGGTACTTTATGATATTTGGTCTTTATAGGTGGTTATGTTGTATATTCAGACAATGGCCTATGAAAGAGCTACAATTTAAAATTCTTTAAGGTTTTTTTTTTTTTTTTTTTTTTTTTTACTAATAAACAATGGCCTAGTTTTAACCATGATTATAGTCCTATTGGTCCCACTCATTTGTCAAACACCCCATTGAAAGGATAAGCAACCAAATTCCCATGGTTAGATACTTTTCTAACATTGTGGATGGCTCGGTTTAAATCCTTTACCCTCAAATGAAAATTGGCATTCTCATTAGACTTCTTTCAAAGCAGATCTTTAAAGCTTACCCAACCTATGTGGAAATTGAATCTTACAAGGCTCCAAGACCAGCCAGCAGGCTTTAGCAAAGACAAAATCTCAGAAGCGCAGATCTTCAGTTGTGCAAAGGACACTGCTAAACTTCTGGCTTGGAAGGTATCCTGATATACCTAATTCTATTTATGAAACTGCATATGTGCTTTGCAACTCCGTTTAGATCCAGCTCTTTCAGCTCGAGATGGAAACCATATGTGTGTCTAAGGCCCTTATGTTTTGCCTTGGAGAGTCTCGAATTTTGTTTTGATTTCCAGCTTGGCATCATGGATAGATTTGAAGGTATCCTGGTTATGTCCTTGACCCCCAGAGTCACCTGGGAGTACTTTTGTTACGTGTAGTTATCTTCTTAAAGGAAATCTCACTTCTATATGCCCAAGAAGGTGCTGGGGCCTTTCTTCCTCAGAAAGCTGTTATAAGTACAACAGATATCTGAAGAAAATATGTGCAAATTCTGGACGACAATTCCATACACAGATAAAATAGGTTTTTGGGTTTGTTTTTTGAAACCATTAAATCATCTCTTCCCCATGAATTTTTATTTCCTACTCTGGTGTGGTCATCAGCTTCTCCTGAACTAGGAACACAAGAATCAGGGTCATGTACTAGTGTGACATAGCCTTCCTTGATATTTGTTGTCAAAACATGGAACAGTGCATGCTTACCTCTGAGCAAGCTCTCGGTGGGAGCATCAGAGCACAGTAGTGAACTGGACACAGATTCAGCCTAGGTACACCCTAGTCTGTTATTACCTCAGCCTGGTAACTATTAAAAAATAACAAAGGGTTTATTTGGCTCATGGCTCTGGAAGCTGAGAGCTCTGGTTGGCAATCTGTTGAGGGCCTCCTCCTGCTTCTTAACACGGTGGGGGACATCATGTGGTAGGCAGAGAGGATGTAGCAACTCCTCTCCTCTTCTTATTAAGCACTAACATCATCATGGGTGCCCCACCCTCATGACCTCATTAAGTCTTAATTATTTCCCAAATACCTCACCTCCAAATGCCATTAACATATGACCTTGGCAATTAAGTTTCTAACACATGGTCTTTTAAGAGAGACATGAAAACCATGAAACCCTCTAATGGCTTCAGGGAGCAGAGCAGTCTGCCTTTCTATCTGGGACTTTCTGCACGAAAGAGGAGAAACCCATTGGTACTTAATATTAGTTTTCTTCTCTAAGGTCATGCAAAAGGGCTCAGAGAAACAGCCACTCCTTCTTCTGTTTCTATAGAAATCAAGAGCTATTCCTATGCTGTACAGGACTGATTTCAATGGAAACTAGTTTTCTGCCTTAAAAAAATGGTAAGATCTGATTGGGAAAGATTGGTCAGTTCGGTTATTTGACCTCATGGTTTTAGAGTCAGAAGGATCATTAATACTTGTTGTATGCACAAATGCTCTATTGCCCTGCTTACCAGGTGCTCATTTACTCTTTGCTCGTGAAATTAAGAGGGAAATCAGGTTAATGATAGAGGAAATCAGTTTAAAACTTTCTCTTAGTGAAAGTGTGGGTGATAAAAATAAGCAACAAAATTGACCAAGGTTATTCTGAAGGAAGAAGGGGAGTGAAGGTCTTTTCACGGGCTTAACTGAGAAGGTAGCAGGCATTGGTGGGCAGTGCCTGGAGTTTGGAAGGTGATAGATACTTAATGGAACTTTTCAAATACCCATCGGTAGGGCTGACACTTGTTTACATTTGGTCTATTACACAGATATTATCTACATGCCTCTTGACATGGAGTGTAGTGACTCTATTCCAAGGCTGGTGGCAATTTGCTGGAGGTGACCATGGCTGAGTGACATTACCTGGATTACCATGCTATGGTGGAGACAAAGATGATCGACTGTGCACACGAGCAAGGGAGGTACGACCAGCCTTTCTGATTGGCTGCTCAGTAATTATTCAAGTTGGGGAAGAACCACCAAGATGTGCCAAGGTATTTTAAGATCTCAAAAAGTTAAAATGTTTTTAAACGTAAAAGTAAAAATAACTTTACATATATTTGCATTTTTGTGTTATTTTAGGACCTGTATTCTCTTCTATGTTTAGTATTAGACTGACAAGAGTATAGTCCAAATGAATATTTGAATATGTAGGGCCATACCAGTAATAGTTTTATGATTAAAAAACATATTTGCTTCTTCTCTTCTCTTCTCTTCTCTTCTCTTCTCTTCTCTTCTCTTCTCTTCTCTTCTCTTCTCTTCTCTTCTCTTCTCTTCTCTTCTCTTCTCTTCTCTTCTCTTCTCTTCTCTTCTCTCCTCTCCTCTCCTCTCCTCTCCTCTCCTCTCCTCTCCTCTCCTCTCCTCTCCTNCTCTCTCTCTCTCTCTCTCTCTCTCTCTTCATGCCATGGCACATATATGGAGGTGAGATGATACCCTTGGGTGTGGTTCCTTGTCTATAATCTTGTTTGAAACAGGGTCTCTTTTTTATTTTTGCTATTACATATGGCAATCTTACTGGCCCATGAGATTCTGATAATTCTCTTGTCCTGGCCTCCCATCTCCCTGTGGGAGTTCTGAGATGCATGCTGCTGCTCCTGCCTTTACATGAGCTCTGGGGAGTCTGTATTCAGGTCCTCACTAATGTGGGGCAAGCGGTTTTACCTACCAAACCATATCAGAAGACCCTGAATAATATTTATTATGGAGAAAAAGGAAGCAACATGTGAATATTCTCTAGATAGATTCTATATTCTCTTTGCACCATATGGTTTAATAAGCTGGACACCACTAGAAAAATACTGTAAGCTATGATAATAAAGATACTGATATTTTTGACAGAATTTCTACTTTGTTTCCCCTGTACTTCTGTACTTAATGATTTTGGCAGCAAGATCACAAGGCTTTAGTTAGCTACAATGAGACCGGGAGGAGTGGCTTCATCTATGGTCATTCTAGACTAGTACTGCAAGATTCAAGGTTTGTTCTCTTTTTCTCTTTGTTGTCTTTTTTCTTTTTACTCTTCTCTCATATAATACATCCTGACTGCAGTTTCCCCTCTGTTCACTCCTCCCAGTGGCCACCCTCTCCATCTCCCCTCTCCCTCATATCCTCTCCTCATTCATTTCCCTTCAGAAAATACCAGGCCTCCCAGGGATTGCAAACAAACATGGATACACATTACAATAAGACTAGGCACAAAGCCTTATATATCAGGACTGGGAAAGGCAACCCAATATCAGGAAAAGGGTACAAAAGTCAAACATTTATACAAAATCTTGTAGTAAAGTGATATAACTCATTCTTATGTATCATATTTCATTTGACCTTCATCAATATTAGACTTTTTAATGCAATTATCATGTAAATCCACTAGCTCTCAGATTATATTTGACCTGGTCTTTAAATATTTTAAGATTATTACCTTGTTTGAGATTTCCAACATTATCAGGAATATGAGACTCATACTGCTGGCTTTGTGTTCTAACTATAGTTAAGAGCTAGGAGTCTCAAAGACACACCAAGCTAACAACTATAGCATATTTTCAGAGAACCTAGTGCAGGTTCGATGATTGTCACTTCAGCTTCTGTAAGCTTCTGTGAGCCTTTAGGCAGATCTCTGCTGGTGTTCTTGACCACTCTGGCCCTACAGTTCTTCCTCCCCTCTCTGTTGGGGGGTTTCCAGAGCTCCTAGGAGAAGGATGCAATGGAGATCTCCAATTTGGGCTGTGTCCAATTAATGTTTGTCTGTGTGTCTCTACATCTGCTCCCATTAGCTGATAAGTCCCTCTGACACTGGTCTATGGAGGTTCACATTTTTATAAGAACTTTCTTTTGGGAGAAAACTTACTCCAAGTGGCCAGTGATTGATTGTCTTCAGGAGTGAGCCCCAAATGACCTCAGGTTATCCTACCAGGATGCACATCTTGAATTTTCTCTTAGTTTCAGTATTTCCACAATGAGGACAAGATCCTTTCTTTATTCATTCTCCAACTAAGGAACCATTGAGTAGAGAGCTGTTCACTTTCCATGAATGTGTAGGGTTTCTTGTGTCTGTTGTTGTTGTTGTTGAAGTCCAGTTTTAGTCTATGGTAGTATGATAAGATACAAGTTATTATTTTAATTCTGTTGTATCTGTTCAGGCTATGTTCTTTTGTGTTTGGGCAAAATGTTCTGTAGATATCAGTTAGGTTTATTTGATTCATAATGTATGTTACTTTTATTGTTTTTCTGTTTGGTTTCTGTCCAGATGACCTATCAATTGATGAGAGTGGGGTGTTGAAGTCTCCTACTACTAATGTTTGTGATTTGATGTGCCATTTAAGCTTCAGCAATGTTTCTTTTACAAACTTGTGTTTGGAACATAGATGTTCAGAATTGAGATGTCATCTTGGTAGATTTTTCCTTTGATGAGTATGAAGTGCCTTTCCCTGTCTCTTTTGATTAATTTTAGTTAAAAGCCTATTTTATTAGATATTAGAATGGATATTCCAGATTACTTCTTGGGTTTGTTTGGAAAACGTCTTTTTTCAGCCCTTTACTCTGAGGAAATATCTATATTTATTGCTGAGGTGTGTTTCTTGGATGCAGCAGAATTATGGATCCTGTCTTTGCATCTATTCTATTAACCTGTGGCATTTTATTGGGAAATTAAGTCCGTTGATGTTGAGGGATGTTAATGACCAGTGATTGGTATTTTTGTTACATTGATGTTGGTGGTGTTAGTATGTGTGTGTTTCCCTTGTTTTGTTTTTGTTGGTACAGAATTACTTATTTTCTGTATTTTCTTGAGTTGGAGTTTTTCTTCTAGTATTTCCTATAGGGATGGATTTGTGGATAGATATTGTTTAAATTTGATTTTGTCTTGAAATATCTTGTTTTCTCCATCTGTGGTGATTGAGAGTTTTGCTGGGTATAGTAGAGTAGGTTGGCATTTGCGGTTTTTTTAGGGACTGCAAAACATTTGTCCAAGTCCTTTTAGTTTTTATAGTCTCTGTTGAGAAGTTGGGTACAATTCTGATAGGTCTGCCTTTGTATGTTACCTGGCTTTTTACTCTTGCAGCTTTTAGTATTCTTTCTTTGTTCTGTAGATTTAGTGTTTTGATTTTTATGTACCAGGAGAATTGTATTCTTTTCTGAACAAGTCTAATTGGTGTTCTATAAGGTGCTCTTGTATGTTTATGGGCATCTATTTCTTTAGGTTGGTAAAGGTTTCTTCTATGATTTTGCTGAGAATATTTTCTGGTCCTTGAAGCTGGGGCTCTTCACCTTCTTCTATTCCTATTCTTTTTATGGTATCCCAGATTTCCTAGATGTATTGTGTCAGGGATGTTTTGGACTTAACATCTTTTTTGACTGATGTATCAATTTCTTCTGTTGTACCTTCCACGTCTGAGATTCTTTCTTCCATCTCTTGCATTCTATTGGTGATGATTGCATCTGTTGTTCCTGTTCTCTTCCATAGGTTTTTCATTTCCAGGATTCCTCTAGTTTGTGCTTTATTGCTTCTATTTCCATTGTCAGGTCTTGAGCAGTTGTATTTATTTCCTTTATGTGTTTAATAGTATTTTCTTGTATTTGTTTAAGGTACTTATTTGTGTCCTCTTTAAAGGCCTCTATAATCTTTATGAGATTGTGTTTAAGGTCATTTTCTTGTGTTATATAGAGGGGTTGCTATAGTAGGATACCTGTGCTTTTGTTGATTGTGTTCTTATGCTGGCCTTTAGCCATCTAGTTGGCCCTGGATGTTCCCGATGTAGCAGGTATTAGGATGGGGACTAACCTCTATAATCCTGGTGTGGTGGGTATTCTTGGGCTGGACAATGGAACTCAGTGGTCAGTGCAAGTCTCCCAGCAGTTGGATGTACCTCTAGAGACACTCTGAGTAGGGAATCAGGGGTGGGGGGAGGTGAACAGAGAGAAGGTGGTACTATGGAGCTCTTGGGGACATTAAGCTGCTCTGGGTGTGCCTCAGAGGACTCAGCAGGTGGGGAAAATGGGTGCACAGAAAGAATCTAAGCTCTATGCTTCCGGGTCCATAGGTGTGATGAAGGCAGGAGGAGAGGTGCCTGTACAATGGAGGGCTAGTGACAGCAGGCTTGTGTAACCCAGTGGGGACCATGATCCTAACCCTAACACAGGAAAGTGTTAGGGAGGAAGTACCTCTAAACCATTGTAGCATGTGAGGAGTCTGCTTCTGGCTTGGAATATTGCCCTGTTTGCTTTCAGGAAGCCAGTTGACTGATCAGTTTTGATAATCATTGAAGCATCTTCAAAAACATTGTTTGACAGGTAAGTTTCAAGTCATAAAGTGATCCTTGATTTACTACAGTGATCAGCCTCCATTTATAAGTTGAGAAGAGAACAAGGGCCCAGCATGCAACACAGTTGTTAATTATTTACTTCTGTTGCCTGTTGTTTTCATGGTCATATATAAAGTTGTGTTTATAACAAATAGAATATGTTCTAGTCACAGAACCCAAATTCCAACTCTACTAGTAATATAAATAATGTATATAAAAATTTCCAGTCATCTGTGAACACAAATACATTTATATAGATTTGGAAAGCTATGAGAACATATTGTATGGCCAGAGTGGCTTGTTCATTCATGTGCAAAACAGACTTTGGAGACTGGTTATCTTGTCTATAAATTAATTTTTTTCCTCCTTGACCATCTATTTTGTCAACTCTGGCCACGAATCTTAAGTGTCAAGAACAGTTAGAATAAGATGGTGCGTCACTCTTATAATTCCAGGTAAGATGATTCAAGTTTTCTATTGTGATGTCCACAGAAAACATTCTGATGTGATGGAGAAGCTGCAAGGATCACTTTTCTTCCTCCATCTCAAATGGTGAGTGAGTTTCTGTTTGAGCCTTATCAATTTTATAGTTCTGTCTATAGAATGTCCCTATGGGTGATATTTCATGCTTTCTTTCTGATGCTTGCTTCATTTACATTCCACATCAGGAACCCAAGGAGTGTACTTGCCCTTTAATCTCTCCCTCTTTTAAATAATGTCCATTAAATTCAAGATGTCAAAATCTGATTGTGTGACCTCCTCCTCACTTCTCCCTCTATTCCTGTACCCCATGCAAGTGTTCACCTCCACCCCTGAGGCCAGAGAAACCCCAACACCAACCCCCCTCTACCATCTAGCAATCCAGGCAGTCAAATCTCCACTGTCAGTGGTATCACTACTGTAAGGCACCATCACTCCCTAACTGACCTTTCTGTCTTTCAGATCTCCTGTGACCAGAGAACTTGAGCAATGTCCCTAGAACTTGTCTTCTCCTTAGTACTTGCCTTGACTTGTAGTGATACATTTCTGTAACTACACTAATTTCATCCCCTAACAATGAGGGCTTGAACTGGACACTTTCGTTTGTGTGGTCCCATCATGTTTCAAGGAGTAGAAGTTCTATTCAAAAGTGTAGGGTGGGTAATTGAATCAAATTAAACTGTCCCTCTGTCCTCTTTCCCATTATTTTCTCTCTCTCTCTCTCTCTCTCTCTCTCTCTCTCTCTCTCTCTCTCTCTCTCTCCTTACTTTCATCCTCTCCACTTACCATCTTGCAAAACAGCATGAACATTTTGAGACACATCTAGGCATGCCATGCTCCTCAACACCCTGCAGTGAGTGCTAAATCTGGGTCTCCCCACATAGCTTTGGCACGTCCAAAAGGCTGATCTCTCCAGCCTTGTTTCTTTAATTTCTCTTCCCATTTTAGTACAACCACTGTGTTTTTCACTATTCTGACTTCTCCTCACCTTCTGTCTTCATCAGCTGGGTCTCAGGTTGGCTATTGCTGTCCAGAAATCTCTGTGATATTCCAGAAGCATCATCCATTCATGTTGTGGATCTACTGTCATTTGCACATGCCATAGCTCTTTGAATTATGACATTGATCTGTTCTGTGATTTTTATCCCACTCCCCTGTAGCCTTTGGGGGGGGTGTAGAGCTCAGGGCCTAGAGTAAGTGGATGATCAATATGTGACACTCAGTTTCCAGGGACAGGATATATGATGGTGATGTGGCTCAGGGCCCTGTCCTTAAGAGGTAGTATGTCTACTAGTGGGCTCAGTACTCTGATACACACTCTGATATACTCCTGAGATAATCTCACAAAGGGATCAGGTTTATTTATTGGCACACTGTTCAGAGCCCATGAATATTTGGCTGTTGTTTGGGGTCTCTGTCATGGTGAAAAAGTGTGTACAGGAGCCTCAACCATGTCATAGCTACCTACTAAAATGACAAATATGGGAGACCAGGGCTCCATTTTGAGGGTGCATGCTGCAGTGATCAATGATGTCACTCTAGGCTTTTGGTGGGGTAGGGGCTTTCAGACATCAAATGTCAGCCGATAGTGGATTGGGATTGTGTAGTTTGTGGCCATGCTGGGCCAATTGTCCCTGAGAAGGCTGCTCCCAACCTAGCTGCATGTTCTTGGTCCTTCTGGGAGGCTTTACTTCAGTAGAAAGTGAGTGTGGTCAGGATGAGGGTAAAGGTAATACACACACAACAGGAAAGAGCAATGAGTGAGGGCACTGCTAGACAGCTGCTGGGGTCACCGCTCATGATCATCCCAGGGATTGTGATCTGGCTGTCACAATGTGTACAACATCACCTGTAATGGCTTCTTTGACTCTGATGGGATATAATCACTGTGTGAAGAGATCAAAACGTCTTCAATGTAGAGGTCTTGACTCTCATTATTATATGAATCATCTTTCTAATTCTGGCAAATCAGAGCTTTCTTTCATCTCCTCTCCCTTTCCCTCATTTGGCTTAGCTGGCATTGGGACTTCCAGGGACCACCAGGTCCTTTTGATTCAAGCTAATTTTGAGAGAAGCAGAATCTTGTTTAATATTTGAATATGTGAACAAAATAAGCTGTAGAATTTCTGCTTTCACCCATTTCAACTGTCAGAAAATTATGCCATTTTTTCTCCTTTAGAAGAGATGATTTTTTTTATTGTAAACAGTCAAATATATGTAACGTCTCAGTCACAAACCTTTCATGTGGAAAGGGTCTTTAGCCTGAGTTGTTTTCATAATATGAAGCAGAAAAAGTTTTGAGAAACTCACCGAGGAAACAACACTGACAAAGTCCAGGGATCAAAGGCGTTTTCTTAGTTCAGGAAAAAACAAGACAATGCATAACTTCTGAGTACTTCCTAAGGTGAGTGTGAGGAGACAGGCAAGCTTTCCAGACCAAAAGCTACGCACATCTAGGGATGGAACACACCCAATCAGCTGGGTTGGCCTGGTTCTTTGACAGCAGCGGTGACCTCTGGTTCAGATTGAGCAGCCCAGGTTCAAAGGAAACCCTGGGCAGGAAAGGATTCTTTTCTCTACCAGTCACTCACTTTCTCCGTACTCTCACCCTCATCACCACTGGGATCCCATGTGGAAGGCAGCTCAGTCCCAGTTCAGAGAGTCATCTCACCACGCAAAGCCACCACATGCGGGAGCCACACTCTGTCTTTTTGTTTTTGTTTCATCTGAGAGCAACATGTTCCCACGAGGCACCCGTGACTGTGCACTTCCAGATCTCTTTCTTGAATGCCCCAGTCAGGACAGACACCAGCTGAGCCCATTTCTTCTGGGCTCAAATAGTTTTCCTTGCCTGACTTCTGAGTCTCCTTGACAAGAGGAACTTGAGCACCCCACTGCTGTCCTCATAGGGAACATAGTGGAGTTGTGGGAGAGCAAGTGAACTGATTTCAGACATTTTACAGTTAAGTTAGATGTAAGCCCTGCACATGGTTAGTGTGTAATGTTCCAGGGTTGTGCAATTATCAGTGACTCACACATCTAAATCGAAATGCTGAGACATGTGTAGGAATGATGGTATGAGAATTGTTTTTTAAAAAAAAGAGCTGAGGGAAAGAGACACTTTAAAAGGATCCCATCACCTTTAGCTACCATGCTAAGCACACCACAGCCCTGCCTTTTCCTCAGTGAAGGTGATGCCGTATTCGACAGTGAGGTCCTCAGGGACACACACCCACACTAGTGGCTCAGTGAGTTCCACTTAATTTTTCCTTGATGAATAGGGAGCTAAGTATTTTGGGGAATAAAACATGGTCATAAGTCCCTGTACTATGAAGAACCCTGAATCACATAAACAAGAGTTGTTAATTTCTACAGTTACTTTGACAAATTACTGCAAATGAAGTGGTTTGCTGAGAAGAGCACCAGTTTCTTATGAAAAGACAGGAGTGGATCTCAGAGGACAGGAAGCTAGTGCGCTCATAACTGCTTTCCCTGAAATCTCAAGATTTCCCTTGATGTTTTCCAGCTCCTTGGGGTCACCCACAGTCCTTGGCTCAGAGCTACATCACTGAATGTTTCTGTGCTTCCACCTCTCTGATCTGACGCCCCTTTCTGCCTTCTGTAAGGATTTCTGTGACTGCACTGGGCTTCCTGCATCCAGGTTTGACTCTTCCTCTTGACATCTTAGCTTCAGCACACACACTGGAAGCATGTTTTCAACCACAAGTGGGGACATGTTCGTAGGGCTCAGGGATTGAATCATGTAAATTTTTGGGGTCAGAAAGTTTATCACAACATTTAAACAGGCAACTCTTTGATATTGGTGTGTGTGTGTGTGTGTGTGTGTGTGTGTGTGAACTTGAGAGAAGCTGGAGTTATCACAGAGAAAGGAGCCTCACTTGAGGAAATGCCTCCATGTGATCCAACTGTAAGGCATTTTCTCAATTAGTGATCAAGGGTGGGAAGGCCCATTGTGGGTGGTGCCATCCCTGGGCCTGCAGTTCTGGGTTCTATAAGAAGGCAAGCTGAGTAAGCCAGGGGAAGCAAGCCAGTAAGCAGAACTTCGCCATGGCCTCTGCATTAGCTCCTGCTTCCAAGTTCCTGCTCTGTGTGCGCTCCAGTCCTGACTTCTTTTGTTGATGAAGAGCAGTGTGGAAGTGTAAGTTGAATAATTCCTTTCCTCCCCAACTTGCTTCTTGGTCATGATGTTTTATGCAAGAATACCAACCCTGGGTAAGACTACATGCATATATATATATATATATATGTATATATATATATATATATATATATGTATATATTCATTCTTCTTTTTTAGTAAGTAGTATGCAAGCAACAAGCACATCTATGAACAGTGTCTGAGCATACAACCTGAAACATGCCCAACAACGTTTTACCAGGAATGGAAGTTCTTTGAGTATAGCAGGTTTTGCAACTTTGCCTTGGGATATGGGTCCCTGGAGAGCTGAAAGTGCAAAGACTCAGGCTTTGTGTTCAGGAAGATGAAAATGGTTCTAGAGTTGGATTTGGATGAAGTGTGTGAGTGTGTGTGTGTGTGTGCGTGTGCGCGCGCGCGCGTGTGCACATGTGTATGTTACATGGCCCCTTATGTAAAATAACAGCACTGTTCTAGAACCTATGTGTCTCTGCTGCACTCTTCACGTAATCTCTATACTGCTTATAACAGAGACACAATATAAATGGCATGCAGCTAATGTAAGACTACAATGCCAGGGAACCACCAGAAGAAACATCTCTGTAAATTCACTACAGATACATTAAAACAAAAACAAAAACAAAAACAAAAACAAAACATACTTTCTAATTGCAGTTGGTTGGTCACGTGACACAAAACCCTGCGTGTATCAGCTGGTTCTCACTGTCTTCTTCAGAATGGTAGCTGGTTCCATCAGGTTGGAAGCTTAATGCTCCATGCGAGCTTTGCTGCGCATGCAGTGTGGAAGCTGAGCCTGGAAGCCAAGCCTCACTGTCTGGGAAGGCCCCAGGCAAGTGCCACCACCCCAGCAGTGGTTTCCCAAGAGTCAGGGCTGTTCTTCCTTGAGTGCCAGGCCTCATTGAAGGAGAATGGCTAGGGTGCACCCAGTTCCCCACCTCTGCTTGCCACCTCAAGACCTGGATTGGTTTTGAATTTGTGCTCAGGTGGCAGTTGACTGATCTGAAGCTGCTGCCCTGCTCTGTAACTTCATCCTTCTTATTTGTAACTAATTTTATAACTCACTATAACTAATTTATAACTAAATCCTTCTTATTTAGCTTTTGTATTGGTAAACTTCATTACTTTTGAGGTTTTTATTTTGTTTTGTTTGAGACAAGGTCTTGCCTCTTAGCAGTAGCTAGCCTAGAACTTATTATATAGCCTAGAACTTATTATATAGCCTAGAACTTATCATATAGACCAGGTTGACCTCTGTGTTGGTTAGTCTTCTCTTTTTTTTTCTCCTAGAAGGAACAACTGCAAATATATTTTGATGTTCACTAAAGCAAGTCTAATATCAACTGAAGCAAATAATTCACAGATAAATCTGATGGTAATACCTCAGCTACTATTAAGCTATCACAAAATTATATGCATATTTAAAACAATTTGTCATGTGAGATAAACAAAGTAACCCGATATAGCATTAACACATATGTTTTCAGCAGTTTAAAATAACTACTTATCCATATCCTTACACTTCAGTTAGCACTGCAGTGATAACACTATGGCTTGAAGATCAATTTTCTCTCACCAAGTTTGTATAGAAATGTTTTAAAAATAGATTCTCGGTATAAGAAGTAAACATATAGTGTTTTAAAGCTAACATAAATACATCATAGACCAGTTGGCTTAAACAAGAAACTTATTGGATCAGGGGATCCAGGATGATGGTGCTCGCATTCAGCAGAAGGCCAGACTCCTCCCCTTGGTGCTCTCACAGATAAAAGCAGAAGGACAGCCAGCTTTCTTCTTCTCATGAGGACACTCATCCACCTAGCGCTCCTCACTCCGTCTCACTACTTCCCAAAGGGCCTGTCTCCTCACACTATCTCATGGAGTTTAATAATTTGTTTAATTAATCATGAGGAATACAATAAAATTCAAAGTATCTCATACAGATGTATTAACAGTTAAACAGATTGGTATTAAAACTTGTTTGGTGTCATCCTTGCTCAGCTCATGTCTGGACGGTTACGTTAGAAGGACTTTTGTGGGTGTTGCTTCTAACATTACTGGAAGACACAATCTCACAGCCAAGTCCCTGATCCTGTGGTTCTTACTATTGTCCTGCTCCCTTTTCTGAAATGTTTTCTGAGCCTTATGTGTAGGAGTGTTTTGTAGATATATTGATGGGCATGAGAAAGTGGATATGGTAAAGCCCACAAGAGCTCAACCCTACACAAAGAGCTATAGGCATCAAATGAGAGATGGGATCAGGAGAGATTCTTTCCCTAAGAGTACACCAATGGACTACCCAGTGCCAAATACTCAGTCCTGAAAGTATACTTGAAAAAGAGTGGGGATGAATACATATGGGAGCATTGGGAAGTAGGAAAGGAAGAGATTTGACAATTGCATTATAATCTTGAAAAAGCCCCTCACAAAATCTTCACTTTATTTCTAGAAAGTAAACACCCCATTCAGCAGCTTTGTCTTTTACCAGTATGTAATGAGTATCTACCAAAAGGTCTTACTTATACTTAAATGGCATTTCAAAGTCATGAAACCTTTGAATTTGCTCTCTCAATCTATCTTCAGGTTAGATAGGTAAATACTGATATTTAATTGGTTTAGATTTGATTCCACATTGTGAGAGAGATGATACCAGAACAAATTTAGTGTCCCTACGTCATGAGCTTAAGCCCTGGTACTTGCAGTTAGCACATTTATGTGAAACCAAAGCCACAGGAACTAAGCAAGCCCATATTTCAATGCTGGCTGTGAAGTGCTTCAGTTGCATAACATCTCTGACTCCTCTATGCCAAAAAGAATTTTCCAAGACTTCTTGATATTATTTATGATGGAATAGATTGTCATATTTAAAACATTTTAGCACAGGACTGGAACCTAGCAAGCACCCAATAAACCCTTATAAACCTGGTTTTATTTCCTCACTTGTTCTCACAGCTCCCGAGTCCTAATGTCAAAGACAAGATGCTGGCAGGGTTGATTTCTGATGCCAAGGACACCCTTTATGGCTTGTAGATAGTTGTTTTCTCACATGACCTCTTTGAGTCACACACACACACACACACACACACACACACGTATGTGTGTATGTGTGTGTTCCTTTTTCTAAGAACACAAATTCTATTAAATCACAAGGCCCTCCCTATGGCCTCATTAAACTGTAATTATTTCTGTCAAGATAACATCTTCAAATACAGGGAGTTAGAGCTTCATACGAACTTTGAGCATAAAACAGTTAGTATAAAACACCTATTGCCCTATGTTGGGTCCACCCAATAGGTTGGGCATAAAAACATTTGCATTTGCTTAGGCTACCAGAGCAAGGTCTCAAGAGACAGAAGATGGGTTTGGGGAGAAATTTACTTATGGGGGGCTGTAGATTGAGGGTAATCCACTGAGTTCCTGGAAAGTGTACAAAATACTTCAGAACCTTGTGCCTTTATCCAGGTGGTCAGCAGATTTGTGACCACTTCTGACAGCAGAGGAGCTCTTAGTAGGAGACAAGAGATGTGGAGATGGATGTGAACTGCAGCTGTAATGTCCCACCCGCTCTATGATTTGGCATCTTATCTGGAGCCAACTCCTGCAGTCAGGCAGCAGTGGAGCATGCAAGTATACATAAAAGGATGCCATCAAAATGAGTGCAGCAAGAAGCAATAGGAACACCAGGAGCAGAGACCCCTCAGGCTTTGAGGGTGATAGAGACTTCAGTCCAATCTAGTTGCTATACTAAAACACCATGAGTGGTGTAGTGCCTCCATAACAGAAATTCCTTTTATATTACATAGATCTAGAAACGAGAAGTTGAATAGAGCCAGCAAATTCAAGTTATATAAGGTACTTCAGGGGCAGGGACAATAACCTCTTTGTGTCCTTAGGCTGCAAAGAGAGAGTAGAGCTGTCTGGTGTTCCTTTCATACTGGCTGTATGAACCAGGATCTATACTGTGCTATTTGGTGACACCTCTCACCATGCTCTGGAAGTATACCAATGATTTTCCGGGTCCATTATGAAGGATGATATTCTTGAGGTACTGCTGGCTTGAAAGAGTCCACACTATCGTCTAGCCAGCAAGAATGGACGCGGACACCAGAATCCTTCTGCAGCAAGCATTTAATGAAGAGGAAGACCACAAGTCCCAAAAAGGCACTGCCTATATACACCCTGAAGCGTCGTGTATGCTTCTGATTGGCTGCTCACTCACCACGCCCGGGATGGGCAGTGACTCGGTGTGCGCTCACCTTCAGCACATGCGCCGTTGACTTGTTTACTGGGGAGAGCACCTGATGTGGCTCTCTACACTGGCTTATGTTGTAGAGGTGTTGCTGACAGTGTACAGGCATTAAAGTCTTCTGTTGGCTTTTTAGACCAGAGTCTGTGGCACAGGCCCCCAGAGGAGAGAATGGGGGGGGGGTTGTGACATGCCATAGGACATGTGTTATGTGTATGAGAAGCTGTCTTAGCCCTGAGTTCTGGGGGATGCCATTCATGTTGCATGTAGATAAGTAGGTCTACTACAGAAGTCCAACAATGACCTGCCATGAGGGCAGGGTCTCTGCCCTTTAACAATGTCACACAAGAGGCTGGAGGTCTTGTCACCTGTAATCTTGATCACAGAACTTGGAGTCTTGCTTCCTGTTTTGTTTTGTTTTGTTTTGTTTCAAGCTCTTCTCATCAATGGGCAAGTAACATCTTCCAAGTTGCCAATTAGAGATACTTTTTTCTCCAGGGTATACACATTCTAGTACATTCTGCCACATCACCCCGGCTTCCCTCAGATAAATTTCAAGTTGGTCATGGGAAAATTAAAATCAAACTGAAGCATATTTGTCACAACATAAAATATCAGGCGTAGAAGACTCAACATGTTATGCTACAGCTCAGCTATAGTCAAATCTGACTGTATAACCTGTGCACTCCCAGGCTATGCACTGAAGTATTTCCAACTCCACAGAGGGCTGGGATGGTCATCTGAACCTCGACTCCCTCCCTTCTTTTCTCCCAACTTCTTTTTCTGAAAACTGTCCCGTGCATCCTCCCCAAGTTAGCAAGCCCTTTCCTTTCTGCTAGTCTAAATTCTTGACAAAAAGCCAACACCAGTCGCTTCCCACTTGTGCCCTTTGCTGCTGACTTACTTGAATCCTGTAGGACACAGGAGCACATTTCAGCCTATCTGAAATTTACATCTCCCCCCTTGTAGTTCTCATCAGCCCAGATAAATTCTTGTCCCAAATCAATTTATGCCTCAGTTGCCTACAGTGGAAAGCTCTGTTGTCACAAATACAGAACAAATTTTCACTGTTTACTTTGGATTTGTAGCATGTGTAAAAGATAATCACTGAATAAATCTTTTAATGTATTTCCCAATATTTTCTAATACTTCTAATGTTAACCTAGTAGACAGTTTTTTCTGTTAAGGTTAATGATATTATAAAAAAAATGCATGCTGGCTAATATTGTGTCAGCTTGACACAACCTAGACTTATCTGAAAGGTGGTAACTTAATTGAGTAAATGCCTTTATAAGATACAGCTGTAGGAAGCCAGGCCATGGTGGCACATGCCTTTAATCCCAGCACTTGGGATGCAGAGGCCGGCAGATTTCTGAGTTCGAGGCCAGCCTGCTCTACAGAGTGAGTTCCAGGAAAGCCAGGGCTACACAAAGAAACCCTGTCTTGAAAAAAAAACTGAAAAAAACAAAATAAACCCAAAAAACAAAAAACAACCCAAACCTAAAAAAAACCAGAAACGAACAAACAAACAAAAAAAGATACAGCTATAGGGGTCTCTTCTCTTCTTTTTCTTCCTCTTCCTTTTCCTCCCCCTCTTTCTCTGTCACTAAACTTTTATTCTCTTATATATTACATCCAGTCCACAGTTTCTTCTCTCTCTCCATTCCTCCCAGTTCCTCCCCCAACCTCCTCTCTCCCCAAAATCAAATACACCTCAGTTTCCCTTCACTCTTTCACACACACACACACACACACACACACACACACACACACACAGAGAGAGAGAGAGAGAGAGAGAGAGAGAGAGAGAGAGAGCAGGCCTCTCAGGAATATCCACTGAACATGGCCTGAAAAGATACAATAAGACTGGGCACAAACCTTCATATCATGGCTGGGTTTGACATTGTAATAGAGGAAAAAGGTCCCAAGTGCAGGCAAAAGAGTCAGAGATGCTGCCCCCAATCCTATTGTTAGAATTTCCACCAAAACATCAAGCTACACAATGATATATATATATGCAGAGGATCTAGCTCAGACTCATAAGTAAGGCATTATTTTACTTACTGACTGATGGAGGAGAGCCCAGGCCATTGTGGGTGGTGCCATCATCCCTGGGCTGGCGATCCTGGGTTCTATAAGAAAGTAGGCTGAACAAGCCACAAGGAGGAGGCCAGTATGCAGCACCCACCCCTCCATGGCCTCTGCATCAGCTTTCGCTCTGCTTTGAGTTCCTGTCCTGACTTGCTTTAGTGATGGACTAAGTTGTGGAAGAGTAAGCCAAATAACCTTTTCCTCCCCAACTTGCTTTAGGTTATGGTGTTTCATCACAGAAGTAGAAACCCTAATACACACATGGTTATGACCAGACTTAATATAGATTAGAGGGGTTAAAATATTGCATACTGATTAAAGCAACCTGAAACGCATGTGTTCTCACCATGTTTTAAAACATAAGACAGTTTGATTCCAGGATCAAGCTACTATCCATTCTTTTTTTTTTTGCAATAAGCATTTCAACAGTTACCAGAATAATAGGTATCTTCTCCCTCTTTCACCAAAATACTGCTTTTTTCCCTGTTAAGCAAAAAGAAATGCAATTCCTAGCCATAATGAGTTCTAAAGGCATACTATAAATTCGGTATGCCTCAAATTAAGAAAGGCAGACATTTAAATAGCTGACCTCACAGAGAACATAAATTAGAGGGTAATTACTTAAGTGTTCCTCAGTTTGTGAAAGGATTTACAACAGGGTTCCTCTAAATAGCTAACTCTCTAGTGAGTTAAAATTACTAGTGTGTGCTTTAAAATGATCCCACCCCCTTCCCCCTTTAAGAAACACACCTGTTGCATTCTACAAGCTGTGCTGGAGTGAAGAAAGGCCAGAGGCTTTTCATTCTTGCTCAGCCAACTTTCAGCTGATGCACAGCTCAGATTCAGTGGAAGAATGAATCAGCAATCAAAGGCAAGCTTGCATCTGTGTAGGATTCTTTTCCTGTCTGGACCAGGGTGGGGCAGAGTCTCACAAAAAAGGCCCAGGGGTTGGACCTTCCATGAATTTTTAGCTGGAGATGGAGTCTAGAGAAAGCTGAGTATTTGGGAGAGCCAAGAGCTGCCTTGGGCTGAGTTCCTCTGTCCTGCAGTTACTATAGGGATGAAGGGATAAATATGGTGACTGATGGTGAAGACCACTGAAGAAGGAGAAGCCGAACCAGTGTTGTCTGGACACTAAGCTCTGTGACTCTTCTGGCTTTAACCATCTAACAGGAAATATGACCAGGAGGAGAACTGTTCCCATTAAGGTTTCCTTCCTGTGTCCCCATCTATAACTGATCAGAATCCCTAAGATAGTCTACATCTTAGGAATGCCATTCTGGAGGAGTCTGACCTTTAAAAGTCATAGGGAAATCCACGCTTCTTATTGTGTTTGTTGGAGGTGGCTTGACTTCCTAACTGGACCATGTCTATGTTTCTAAGTTCAGGTTCTGTGAGTGCGAACCTCATGGATTCAGGTTCTGTGAGAGCAAACATATGGATTGGCCCATGTGTTTGCATTCAACCAGATGTGTGTTTTGTTTTGTTTTTCCTTAGGGATGGAAAGAATATGTTCAGGACTGAGACCCAGATCCTTGACCCCCAGCCTTGGACTACTGATGATCATTTACCCACAGAGATTTCTGTTTCCTTTATTATATCAATAGTGGCTCTTCTTGCTGGGATACAGAGTCACAGAGTGAGTCAAATCCTGACATATGTTGTTTTATGTGTCTATACATCTAGGAGCCCCAAGTGAAAGGAAACATGCAACATTTATCTTTATGGCTTGCATTTAATTTGTCTAATATGACTATCTTCGGTTGTGCCAATTTGCTTACAAATCACATAACTTCATTTTCCCTCCTGGCTTAAAAATTCCAATATACAGGGGTAAAGGGGGAAGGATTTTGGGAGGTGGTGAGTGGAGGGATAACAGTGAGTAGGATGCAAAGTGAATAAGTAAAAAATAAATAAAAATTATACACACATATATATATATATATATATATATATATATATATATATATGCAGGATAAGTATAGCTGGGCCATGGTATATTGTATTTTAGTATTTAAAAGAGCTGCTGAACTAATTACCAAAGTGACCTGACTCATTCACATCCCAGCTAGTCTCAACATTTGCTTGTCCAGGTGTACCCTTGGCAGCGTTTGTCATTGTTTTCTTTTTAAGATTTTTATCTGATATTTTATTATGAAACAGTCGCTTCCTTCCATTCTTTTACAAACATTTTATTAATCCTCTGGGTATTCTATTCATTATGTTATGATCCCACTCATCCCCTCCCCCAACCTCTCGTAGATCCACCCCCACCATTCTGTACCTGCCTGCCTCCTCCTCCCAAGGTTCAGGGTTCTTTGAGGAAAAGGGGTTGGAAGGACTGTAAGCACCAGAGGCAGTAGATGTAGATAACAGAAACAGTGGTTTTCAGACTAAACATGGCAGTTATACATAAGAATTTACAGTGGTGTGACAGCACCCACAAGACCTGCACAATATCAAGCCAGACAAAATTCCAGCACTGGGTGGAGAAGGTGGGAGTGAAATCTCATCCTTATTGGCAACTGTTGGAAAAGAGGAGCTAGGGGCTTTTTTATTTTTTTATGTTGTGGCCCCTATATGTTGACTGTGCTCCAGTGAATAGCCACATCCAAGAGTATAGAAGTGTACAAATTGGACTAAATGAGTTAAAAATAAAGATTGCTTGTTTCTTTAATAACTCTTATTCTTACTGGGATGAGAGGAAATCTCAATGTGGTTTTAATTTGTATTTCTCTGATGGGTAGTGGTATTGGATATTTTTACATGGTTATTTTTTTTTGTTGTTGTTTGTTTGTTTTTTGTTTTTCGAGACAGGGTTTCTCTGTATAGCCCTGGCTGTCCTGGAACTCAGTTTGTAGACCAGGCTAGCCTCGAACTCAGAAATCCACCTGCCTCTGCCTCCTGAGTGCTGGGATTAAAGGCGTGCGCAACCACGCCCAGCTCTTACATGGTTATTTTTATTTTACTCCAGTTTCCTTAGAATGTCTGTATTTCTCTAGCCCATTTTTTTAAATTGGATTGGTTTATTTGACTGAGTTCTTTGTATATACCAGATATTAATCTTTTATCTGATGTATAGCTAGCAAAGAAGTTTCCCCATCCTATAGGGTTTTTTTCCTCAATTAACTCGTCTTTTCTGTGTGGATGGTTCTTAATCCCATAAAATTCATTTGTCAATTAATGGCATTATTCCTGGAGTAACTAGTCTTTTTTTCAGAATGTCTGTGTTAAATTGCTATATCATAAGTGTTGTCCCTTAACAGTTTCAGGGTCTCTAGTCTTACGTTCAGGTCTTCCATCCATCTGTAGTTTAACTGTACAGATTTAGACATACCGACAAAGTTTCAACTGCATTCTCTTGTTCATACATTCACGTGTAAGTATCTAGTTCTTCTAACCCCATTTTGTTGAACAGGACATGTCAGGCTACAATCCTTGTCCTCCATTCCAATCTTGACAGAAGAGGTAACCTCTTAGGGAAATCTGCACTTCTTCATTGATTTTCTTTGAGAAGGACATATTCGCACTACATTCTGTAAGATTATCAAAAGGCAAAATACTCTGAAATTTCTTACTCAGTCACCATTTGTTAGTGGTTGATGTGAACTTGGCATTTTTTTTTAAAAATTTGGATTAAAATGAAGATACATCTGTGCAAATTCATCTTCTGGACTCATGAATTTCTTTCTTTTCTTTGGGAAGGACTCTAGTAGAAAATACTGTGTTAAGGAGCAATGCATAATTTAAGGGTTTGGGGCTACATGTTCTCAAACCTGCTTCTACCGCTTGATCGGTGTTCAAACAGTAGCAAACAATCCAAATCAAAATGACTGCCGAAGGAAGAAAGTTACAATCAGTCACTGCAGCCATGGGAGGGCTGGAGAGCCTTTTGTAGGTGGAGCTTGTGGAAAAAAAGAGTCCTGCAGTCTCATTATCTGTGCTGTCTGTCATTCAGAAGTCCAGTACTTTCAAGGCTTTTAGTGGAAACCCAAGAAACCCTGCTAACATTTGTACAGTCAAACGTGAGCTTTGTCAGGGCCACCAAGGATGCTTGACAGGCATCTTGGAGTTGTGGAGAGGTAGCAGTTTCCAGTGACATATCATCTATCACAGCTGAGATCGCTTCTGAAGGAATTACTCCCTAGGAACCTCTGGAAAGCTAGAGCCAATACCTCAGGTGTAGGAAGCACAGGTGTAGCGGGTGTGTTACTGTAGGGAAACCTGAGAATGGCAGGCTCATTTCTTTTCCTTGGATGCCTGACTGATGTTTTTCAGCAAGGGGAAACAGTGTCAGACACGGATTATTGGTTCTGAGGATATATTGGCCCCTGTGGAATACACTCGTCATTTTTCTAGGTTGCTGTTTTTCATTTGCTGTAACAACTAAGGAAGACGGCAGAAATGAAACCATCAGACCCTCATGGCTCCTAGCCAGGGACGGCACGACTGCCTCTGACTCATTGAAGGAGGTCCGGTTCTCACTCATCTCTCCTCTTACCTGATGGATCTGTTGAGCCGTAAGTCCAGAGACAACAGCGTTAGGAGAGTCCTTGTGTCCCCTCCACACGCACCGCTATAACCACTTATCTGTGAACCCATGAGAAGTGCTAGGGCTCTTGCAGAGAAGTCCTGGCAAACACTGACAGGATCCTCTGTTTACTGATACTGTTTCTAGTCTCCTCCAGGAAATCCTATGAAGATGTGTTCCCCGCACAGCCCAGACCATGCCACTGTTAGTGTGTGCCTATCCACCAACGCTTTGTTTTCAGCCTTTCCCTCTAGACTTTTGATCACGTGGTGAAATGACTTCCACATCTGCTCATCTCTATAGAGAAAGAAGGAAGACCAACAGAAGACAGAGTCGGAGGAACACTCCTTAATAAACACCTGCTGTTTGAAGTTCCCTCTTCATCGTCTTTACTGGAGGGTGGTGTGACAGCTGAACTATCACCTCACGAGAGCTGCCAGCATTAGCATGCAGAACAGTCTGTAAAACAGGTTCCTTTAATTTTTTTCCAATTTTCAACTGTCTATAACGAACTCCCTATGAGACCTGAGTCCGGCATGCTTGAGTGCTGGGTACATCCGGCTTAATGGCTTCATGGTTCAGGTAACAGCTAGTTTCTGATGGCCAGTTCAGGACACCTGGCTACTTGTTGCCTCACAGGCAGGCACTTAGCCTATCTGGGGATCTGTAAGTACACCAAACCCCATGTCTCTAAAGGATGATAAACGTGTCCACAAGAACATAACCTTGCTTCAAGGTCCTCTGAACACAGATGCTCCTTTCCTATTGGAATTTCCCTGTACTCTGTACAAGCATTCCGTTCTGCATCTCTTACTAGGGCTGCTGTGTCTCAAAGTCAAAATGGTTGTTGGGACTGGGCCATCTGGAGAGCCTTCTATTGTCCTGGGTTTCCGTGAAATGTAATGGTACCCTTGTGTAATATTTAGTGACTGGACAAAGCTGCTCAAATGAACATAGAATCTTTTGCCCTAGAAACTGAAAGAGCCATCATGAGGAGTTGTCATGGGCTCTTTGAGCTTTAGGGAGGCTGATCCTATAGGACCCAGATACTGGAATAGTTAAACTTTTAATGGTGGCAGAGGGAAGATCTTTGAATCTGAACTCTTCTATCCTGTTGCTTCAAGAGATATTGGTATTTGCTTTCCTATGCAATGGTGATGTGATCAGGGTCTGTGAAATAGATTAGTCACAACCATCACAACCCCTATATCACATGGTAAAGAGGTTCTTCCAAGTGAGAGCAAATTGGTTCACGAGAATTATGGTTATTGGAAAAGAAACAAAATTGTCAGGTTGATAGATTTATCTTAGGTACCAGGATCTGTTGATTTGCTTCAATAATGAGATTATTCTAGGAAAACACGAGTATTTGATATCACCATTTGATAATGATATCCAACATCATTTTTCCAAGGGGTACCTTTCTCTTGCATACTGAACAGGTGGGTTAAGTGAGGATGCTTATGCATCAAGTCTCTTGTCTCTTTGAATCTATGGCGGTCAAATTTGCTTTTGGTTGGCTGCTCTGCAGGAAGCATGGAATGGGAATATAGCTCATGTACCAGCTCCTTCCTTTGCAAGTCTGTTCCAGGGATCCCTGAAGGTATGGAAGTGTTCCCCATAGAATGGGCCCAGAGATTTTCTTGCAACTTTCTTCAGAAGTCATCCCTCCATTGGTGAACCACAATGGCGTTCCAGATCTCCAGGAATCAGTCTTCATTTAGAGATAGTATCTAATAATCTCTAAGAGGTTGATATTTTTCTGTCTTGTTGCACATATCTGAATGCTGACAGCTATAGACTCCTTGAGATAATGCAAGGAGAGTATGTATAGCATATATTGTGTATCCTAATCAGAATCTTGCAGAGAGAATATCTTGTGTATTATATGGATGCACCATCTGTCAATTAAAAAGCCTAGAGCCGAGGCAGGAAAGAGAGGAGGGACACCTGGGAGGAGAAAGAATTCTGGGATAGAGCCAGAGGCAGGAAAGCTGCCAAGGAAGAGGTAAAGAGCTGGATGCTTGGTACTTGAGCACAGATAACCAGCCACATGGCAAAATGTAGGTGAAAATAATTGGGTTATTTTAGTTATGATCTAGTCAGAGTAGAGCCTAGCTATATGGACAAAATATTTGTAAATATATTTTGAAGCTGAGTCTTATTTCTGGAAGCATGGGCCTTGGAGGAAGAATTAGGTGTAATGTCAACATAACCTTCCCCCAATGTATTTAGGTTCTCTTATTTTCTTCATATCATACCAATAACACTGTTCTTTATATTTCTCACCAGATGTTCAGTTAACCTGCCAAACTACTTGAGATAGAACAGTGAACCTCTGGCGAATCATTTATTCATTTATTTAGC
The DNA here is from genome assembly GCA_902729485.2 of Mus minutoides. Lineage (NCBI taxonomy): Eukaryota > Metazoa > Chordata > Mammalia > Rodentia > Muridae > Mus > Mus minutoides. The sequence goes on along the minus strand of LR749561.1, from coordinate 2,592,481 downwards.
AGTGGTGGGTTTTGTTTATTCTAGGCAAGTGTTCTATTCTTGAGCTATATGCTCAGCCTTTTATTTAAAAATGTGTTTGAATATTTTTCTGAAACAAAGTGATACACTTATGTTAGAAATTTTAGAAAATACAGAAGTGCTATCAGTCCAAACTTACAATTTGGTACAGTTTTTCTTTTTTCTTTTTTTTTTTCTAAAAAGGAATGTGTATATGTGTGTGTGTGTGTGGCTGTGAATAAAGATATACTTACCTGAAAAGGGAAAGCTGAGATATGTTGTACAGTTTTATGACTGAAGTTGCCATGCAGAATGTTTGAATATTTCTGATGTTCATGTTTCTTGCATATTATAATTTAATGAACATGGTTACTTTTACCAATACTCATGACAAACAAAAACATATAAAAATAAAATAAATATTTATCACAACATCAAGGTGGTGGTTTGAATATGTTTGGCCCAGGGAGTAGCACTATTAGGAGGTTTGGCCTTGTTGGAGTAGGTGTGTCCTTCTTGGAGGAAGTTTGTTACTTTGGAGGTGAACATTGAGATCCTCCTCCTAGCTGGCAGGATGGGAGTCTTCTCCTGTTTGCCTTTGGAACAAGATGCAGAGCTCTCAGCTCCTCCAGCACAATGTCTGCCTGGATGCTACCATGCTTTCCTCCATGATGATCATGGATGGAACTTCAGTACCTGTAAGCCAGCCCCAATTAAATGCTCTCCTTTGTAAGAGAGTTGGTTTGGTCTTGGTGTCTCCCGAAATCAATGGAAATCCTAACTAAGATAATCAGTTATCGAAAGGACCTAAGGAGCTGAAGGGGTTTGCAGCCCCATAGGAGGAACAACAATATGAACTAACCCGTAGCCCCAGAGCTCCCAGGGACTAAACCACCAACCAAAGAATATATACATGGTGGGATTCATGGCTACAGCTGCATATGTAGCAGAGGATGGCCCAGTCGGTCATCAATGGGAAGAGAGGCTCTTGGTCCTGTGTAGGTTCTATGCCCCAGTGTAGGGGAATGCCAGGGCCAGGAAGAGGGAGTGGGTGGGTTGGGGAACGGGGTTGGGGGAACGGGGTTGGGGGGTGGGAGGGGTAGGGAGAGGGTGTTTTTCCGGAAGGGAAACCAGGAACAGGGACCATATTTGAAATGTAAATAAAGAAAATTGCTACATTTACTCCAGTAGTGACAAGCTTGACAGGCCCTGAAAACCTGGGCGCAGTCCCGAGGCGAAAAGTTCACGGAAACTTAAGTCTTCTGGAACCGTGGCATCCTGTATAAGGAATGCTCATCAATGTTCTTGCTTTAGTTGGTAAACAGATCTATGTGCTTTAATATTGAGGAACCAGAGTAGATACTTAGAACTATAGATAGCTGAGTTATTTACAATGGCCTAGGGGGAAGGTGGACTATACAATAGACAAGAATAGGAACTATGGCAAGGGCACGAAGCCCTTGCCCTTGGCTTCTAAGTTTAAGCTGACTTTAGGTGGGGCTATTTTTTGATCCCAGTTGTTAACATTGAATTTTATCCCAGTTGGTTTCTGCCAGTCTTTCCGTTTTTGCATTCCTCTGTTTTATGTAAGAATCTAGTAACCTCATTGTCACCCAACTTCCCTATTTTCTTCTGTATAAAAAGTTTGATGCTCGATTTGACACATTACATTCAGATCCAGCACACTCTCTAGTGTCTGTGTCTGTCCATCAATTCCCGCTGACTCTATGCCCATCTGCCGGAACCCCTGATTCCCATGAATTGAGGGGGGGGGGCTGACTAGTCCTGGTCCATGGTAGAAAATATCCAATTGTTTTTTAATAAAAGATAATCACTTATTAGTAAATCTGAGCCAATCCACGTTCTGGTGCTGTCTTTATGATTTCAGAGTCCACTATCATGAATTTCTCTCTCCATCTCAGTGGGAACTCTTGCACACTTTAAAACTTTTCCCATCCTTCCCTTCCCCTCCCTTCCCTTCCCTTCCCTTCCCTTCCCTTCCCTTCATTTTACCCCCTCTCCTCCCTCTCCCTTCCCTCCTTTTCCTTCCCTTTCCTTTCCTTACCCCCTTCCTTTCCCCTTCCGCAAACCAAGGGGTTTGGGGGAGTCTAGCTTTGATTTGGCAATTCTCCTACCTCTAACCATGGAGTACTATGATTATAAGCTGCAGTACCATATCTTATTTACACCTCTTGTTCATATCACGATCCCACATTGATGGACCTATGGTGCCTAAGTTTGTGTAAGTTGTTGTATCATGTTTGCACAATGACACAATTGCCTAATGATTTATTTCTGAGACTACATCCCTGTCAGTAAGCAGTACATGACTACAGTAGGCAGGACACGAGGAACATGGGCATCTCCCTGCCAAGAAACATCCTCAGAAGAGGTTATTTTAGGGGCTTCAATCAAGGCAGAGAAAGCTTCATTTCCCAGTAGAAGGAAAGCTGCCTCCTTCGAAAGGATAAATCAGCAAGATTTGGGGATTGAGATAATTTGGGTTCACTCAGATGTTTTTAGTTCCCTATGCCAACTCTTGGTTTTCCATATTTGTAGCCAATTCTCTAATGTTTATATAAACTATATAAAATTGTTATACTTGCCCTCCTCTCAAGTGTGTGTGTGTGAATAGTGTGTGTGTGGTGTATATGTATACACACTCTTTGCACTTAAATCAATCTACATCTAAAACCTCCTGAACTCCTCTATAGTGCTTTTAACTTGTATTCTTCCTGCAAACCATATACATGCATATATATTTATATTTACCACATGCTGTTTGGTATGTGATACAGAATTAGAATTGGCAACTAAGATTGGAATAAAAGAACCACGTTTGCCTTGGTCAGATCACCAAATTAGGCAGGATTATTTAGAAAACAGTGGCCATTGAAACTGCTGTACCTGGTAAATTTCTATTTAACAAATCTGATGTTATGGAAAGATGAAGACAAACATGTTTGACATCAGCAGACTTATGGGATGTGCACATGCATGAGGAGGCCAGAGGATGTTGTCTGGTCAGGAATGCAATTCACGTCCTCTGAGACAGGGTCTCTCATTCTTCTGGAGCATACCAATTGAGCTGTCCTGGCAGTCTACTGAGCCCAAGCACCCTTCTGCCTCTGCTTTCCTAACCCAGGTATTAAAATCACATATCACTGTGCCCAGCATTTTAAAAATTATATTATTCTAAAGTCTTATTTCATCTTTAATTTCTTTTTGCTTAAAACTTTTTAACATATAATGTATTTTGATACTATTCCCCCTTCCCAACTTTTCCCAGATCTATCTTCCCACCCACCCAAAATTATGTTCTCTCTGTGTCTCTGTCTTTCTTCTGCACCCTCTAACTCCCAAAACAAATAAAAATGAAAATCAAGACAAAAAGTCAATAAGACAAAAATGACAAAACAAAACAAACTGAAATAAAAAGTACACACAAACACACACATACACACAAACACACACATATGCATATTTACACATACACACATATACACATACACAAACACACATACATACATATACACATGTACACATATACATACATGCACATACTCTCATACACACACATACACATGCATACATATACACATACATAAACATAAATACACATGCACACATACACACATATACACACATATACATATATGAATACAGATACACAGATACACAAACACATACACACATATGCACACACACATTCATATACACATGTATACACATACATACACATACACAAACACATATACGCATGTATACACACAAACACCCCCCACCCCAAACAAAAAAACGGATTCCTGACCTGCACAGGGCAAAAGGCCTACGATACTCTATTAGAGGAAAAGGATTGTTCCTCTGTCAGCAGGTATCAGGTGTAAACAATTTCTTGGTTAGGGGCAGGACCTTGTGTCTACTTCTCCCTCTCAGTGCTGAGGTTCCATCTGGCTTGAACCTGTTCGGATCCTGTGAGAGATGCTATGTCCTGTAAGTTCATATGTGCATCAGCCCTACTGTGTCTGTAAGACACTGTTTCCTTGGAGACAGTCACTACCTCTGCATCTCACCTTCCTTGGAGATCCCTGAGACTTGAGGAGAGGCTTTGAGGAAAGCACCGCACTTTGGACTGAAGGCTGCACACTGTCCAGCTGTAGATCTCTGTGTTACTTCTCCTCTACTATAAGAAGCAGCTTCTCTGATAAGGTGGATAGAATCACTCATCTATGAGTAAAGCAAAGTCTTTAGGACTCTCTGTGCTGCTATGTTCCCATGCCTAGAGCACTTTCACGAAAGTTCTGAGTATAAAGCTCAGGTCCTCCTGCATGCTGGCATGTGCCATACCTACTGAGCTATCTCCCCACTCCCAGGCTGTTAATGTCATTATTTAAGACCTGTTACAAGGACAGAGGTCGAAGCTTCATGGTCTTGCATGTCTTTCTGTAAGCTCAATACATGGATGGTCACTACCCAAGACTTTCCCTCCTCACAGTGCAGTGATTTATCCACACATCTCTTCGGCAGAACCTTGTCCTGAGTCATTCTCTGATGCTCACAGATGACAGTAACACAATAAGTGTAATGTGCCAATGCGTATTGTCAACCACAATGTCCCATCCCCACCTGCTATCAGTATCCAGTCCCAGATTCTTTTATTTAAAAACAGATTTATTTATTTTTATATTTTGTATCTGAGTGTTTTACCTTTATTCATGTTTGTGTGCCAGTATCCACAAAGACCAGAAGAGGGTCTTAATTAGATCCCCTGGAACCATTTGTAAATGCTTGTGAATTATTATGTAGGTCCTGGAAGCCAACCCTGGGTCCTCTGTAAGAGCCACAGTGACTTCACTTCTGAGCCATCTCTCCAGCTCCTAAACCCAGATTCTTAGCTTTATGACTTTGCTGCTTCTCACACTTAGTTGGGTGCAGTTACTTGAAATATTATCATTGAGGAACAAAGGAGTTGCCTCAGGTTGATTAACTAAAGGGGTATTTACTGCTAAGTCTCAAGTCACTGCTAGAAACGTATCAGTAGGGACCGAGACTGTCACTCAGATTCAAGGGATAACTGCAAGGCCCAGGGTCACACTTCTCCTTCACAAGAAAGTCTTTCTCTCACTCAAGTACGTTGAATTTAGCAGTTAGATGTATGGTGTAGTATCCACCACTCTTGCCTAGTTTACTGTATTGATTGACACATGCTAAATGGTGTCCACAGTTGAGCTTTCCAGTCTCTGCAGGACAGAGAGTCACACTAGGAGAAAGTTTTGCTGTACTTCAGATGAAGCAATCAGTAATGTCCTGTGGAGTGGAGAAAACATGGGCTTCCTCAGGGTCTCACCTCACCCTCCTAATTTTGATCAATTCAGTAGAAAAAAGTATATTCTTGTTATTTTATCTTTCTCTTGTTAAGAATTCTATTCTGGTATATTTTCCTAGATTGGACCACCTCTTTATTTTCTGTTTTAATAGAAGTGTATCTGTTTTTGCCTTTGTTGGTTTGTAAGAGCATTTTAGTATCTGCTTATCTTTTTGAAAGATTGTCATGCAAAGTTTAAATGTTTGAGGTGCTCAGCCATTTCACTTTTTTTTTTCTTTTATGGCTACCGCATTTGGAGCTTAATTTTAATTTTTTTCTGCTTTGCAACTCTGTAAACATTTAGTAACTTTTGGTATAGTTTTCAGTTTTTATTTTTACAGTAAGTATTTATCTGCTTTGTGGTTTGGTGTTCAATAAGGATCAAGAACACAATTTCGTGTTTCCCGAATGGTGAGCCAGGAACCCTTATCACACAGGCATCTCAGTTCCCAGGGAAGCTTGATGCCAGGACTCCAGAAAAGATCCAAATCCATGGTTGCTATATAAAACCGTATAAGTGGTATGGTGGCCCTTCCCCTTAAAGCCATCACTGGAGAGGTAGAGGCAACAGATCGCCATTAGCTCAAAGTGAGCCTTGTCTACACACCAACTTGCTGACCAGCCAGGACAGACAGGGTCTCAAAAAATCTCAGAGTTTACATGTAACCCCCACACACCATACTATTAAGGTTTGCTCATCTCTAGATGGTTTGATGAAATGTGGACGTCATGGAGATAGGTGCTAGACTGCCGCTTAGAGAATAAGCCTTAACATTTCAAATGTGGTTGTAATTTTTTTCAAAATACTTTGAAACCACATTTTGTTGAATCCTTAGCTATAGACTGGCTGCATCTGGATGAGCTCTTTCTTTCTGAGTGATTGACTATAAGACTTTATCACATGTCATCATATATGACTTGACTGGTATGAAACACAGTACTCTTCCCATGTCAGCATCAGATACACACTATAGGATATATATCTTTATTTTACTAATAGTTGATCCTAAGCTAATGTATTGCCTGCAGTTTTGGGTCAACCTATTTAAAATCCTACAGGTATTTTCAATGAAACTTAACCATCAACTGTGGATAAACACACACACACACACACACACACACACACACTCACACACACTTAATGTACTGGGACAAGTGAGGTGCCGTGTTCACACCTGGTCACTAAGGGTGTGCCTTGAGGTGAGGAAGCTCTCAGACCCAGCTCTGTGAGCATTTACTCAGCGAGGAGACCTACAGAAACCGTTCAATATAATGTTCACTGTCTTTCTTCCTAAATTTAAAGACATGCTGTAGTTATCATGAGGTAAGTGGAGGATGTTAATTAACACAGAGGCACAGACAACAGTACAAGCAGGATTCAGGCATTCTGGGTAGTTTTGTGTCAACTTGAAACAAGCTAGAGTTATCTGAAAGTTGGAGAACTCAACTGAGGAAATGCCTCTATGAGTTCCTGGTGTTGGGCATTTTCTTAATCAGTGATCAATAGGCGGAGGCCCAGCCTGTTGTGGGTGGTGCTCTCCCTGGGCTGGTGGTGGTAGTTTCCATAAGAAAGCAGGCTGAGCAAGCCAAGGGGAGCAAGCCAGTAAATAGCATCCTTGTGTGGTCTCTACATCAGCTCCTGCTTCCAGGTTCCAGCCCTGCTTGAGTTCCTGTCCTGGCTTTCTTTGGTGACAAACTGTGATGTGGAGGCGTAAGTTCAATAAACCCTTTCCTCCCTGAGTTGCTTTGGTCATGGTATTTTATCCCAGCAATAGTAACTCTAAGATATCATGATCTTCGCAGAGGCTTCATTTGGACAGCAAAAAAGTTTTGATGGCAGTTTTTATTTTATATTTCTAATTAATTAATTAATTAATTAATTCACTTTCCATCCTAATATCAGCCCCCCTTCTCCTCCCAGTACCCCCTCATACATATACACCTCCCCCATTCTCTTTAAGAAGGGGAAGCCCCCATCTGGGTATCGCCTCCCTCCCTTCCCACACATCAAGTCACTGTAGGCCTAGGCACATCCTCTCCCACTGAGACAAGACAAGGCAGCCCAGTTAGGGCAACAGGATCCACAGGCAGACAACAGAGTCAGAGATTGCCCTGCTCCAGTTGTTGGGGGACCCTCATGAAGACCAAGCTGCAAATCTGCTACATATGTGCTGGGGACTTAGGTCTAGCCCGTGTATGTTATTTGATTGGTGGTTCAGTCTCTGTGAGCCCCAAGAGTCCAGATTAGTTGACTCCGTTGGTCTTCCTGTAGAGTTCCCATCCCCTCCAGGGCCTGCAATCCTTTCCCCTATTCTTCCATAAAAGTCCCCAGGCTCCATCCAGTGTTTGGCTGTATGTGTGTGTGTGTGTGTGTGTCTGAGTCAGCTGCTGGATATGGCCTCTCAAAGGGCAACATGCTCCTGTCTGCAAGTATAACAGAGTATCATTAGTAGTGTCAGGGATTGGTGCTTCATGGGGCAGCTTTTAAGTTGGGTCAGTCATTAGTTGGCCATTCCCTCTGTCTCTGCTCTGTCTTTGTCCCTGCCCATCTTGTACACAGACACAGTTTGGTCTTATTGTTGCTATCGTCCGACCACACTTACAGTTCATGCCTCTTCATTTTCTGCAGAGGAGACGTCTGAGCATTCTTGCTTCTTAAAGGATGGGGTGCATATTATCACATAATTTAGTTTAAAAAGATGGATATGTGATGCTAAATGTTGGACAAATTTGGTTACATGTGTAAAAAAATGTACATTTGAGGCATTTAAGCACTAACTGGCATGGTAATACTGTACAGATGTCAACAGCCAGATCAGTGCTCATGGTTTTTCTTTGGAGATGATGTTTACGCTAGACTGTACGTTCCGTGAGGGCTACTGCCAAGTCTGTTTGCTGCCCTAGCCTCACAACATGCCTGGTATCAGCCTATGCTCAATACATACTTGTCACATGAACAAGAAGATGGCTTTACCTACCAGCTCTTAGAAAGCACGTGGTTTGTCTCTGGTGTCACACTCTAATAATCCTCCCAACTAGCTGCTTGTTCTTTCCTGAGTATCCAGGACGTTGGCTCCTCTGGGCTAGCACATGGAATCATTTTTAGATGCCAAGTTTTTCTAGTCTTCTTCCAAGTTGAAAATTATTAATGGAAGAAGTTCCCACAGGGAGCTCCTTCTAGAAGGTTCACTAACTGTGAGGGACCTGTCTTCCTATGACCCTCATGACCTATGTGCTATATATGTGTCCTCATGTGTGCTTCTCTATGGAGACTTTGGTGCAGGGGCATTCCTGCAGAATAAGGCTCATTTTTGTTAAGGACCACAAAGACACGTTTAACAACTGATCTATCTTACCCACTCATTTGTCTGCTAGGAGTTTTAACAGTCAGGAGAAGATTCTTTCTGTACAGTCAAATCCCTGTTCCATTTTTTCCTAGCATCAGGCTGTGGTGGGAAGGAAGGCTGTCTAATGGTATTAGTGATCATACCAGCTTATTGGAAAGCCCAAACTTAAAGAGGAATATTAACTTTAACCTTATTTTATTTATTTATTATTGGTGTGTGTGTGTGTGTGTGTGTTTGTGTGTGATGTGCACACATGTGTACATCTGCTGTAGTTTGTGTATGGAGATCAGAAGACAATTGAGGGTCTTAATCCTCTCCTTCAAGATTTTCATGGGTCCCAGGACTAAAACTTAAGTCATCAGGCTTATGCAACAAGCTCTTTCACCTGCCGAGCCATCTTCCTGCCACCAAAAAAGAAATATTCCAAGGCCTGGCATAAATTTGAAGAAATTAATTTGTGTGTTGGAAATAATGTGGGCTGACTATAAAAAGATGAAAATTTTCAAAGGGAAGGGTGGTAGAGCAGAAACATTACACGGAGCTCCAAAGAATACATCTGGTTACCTATTTGTAACATTGGTGGAATCAGAGTCAGCATCTTCAGGCATCCTGTGGAGTCTCCTCTTAGATCAAGCTGTGAAGACAGGTGCATTCCAGTTCTTGATATGCACCAGTGCAGGATAGTCAGCTCAGTAAATACAATTCCCATTTTCTGAACCAGGTTTCAGGGTGTGAGATAAATTAGTATATACTTTTATTAATTTTAAGGCCATTTTGTTTTTTCCCCCAAATTCAGATTAAGATATAGTTTAAGAGGGGTCAATATATATGTATGTATACACACACACACACACACACACACACACACACACACATACATATACACCCACCCACCCCATATATATATATATATATATATATATATATATATATATATATATGTATATATATGGATGAAAATGTTAGCTAGGTTGTCATGTTTCCCTGTTGGAAGCTGTGAGCATTGGGGAAGGCAGAGATATTCTGGGGAGGTATTTTTTGGGAGCAGAGATTGATGGTAGCAGTGAAGTTTCTCAGGGGTCTTAGGTTGGCAGAAAAGTCAAGGTCGTGTGGGTGGAGGGATGTATGGACAGGTGATAATCCTTAGCTTCTGTAAAGATTGGACTAGTAAGCCCTCAAGATGATCTAAACACAGGTAGCCTTCCACAAGGACGGCAGTAAAATAAGCATGTAAATCTTTAGAATAATAATAATAATAATAATAATAATAATAATAATAATAATAAATGCAGGGCTTGCTGCCATTCTTACACATTGGCCCCATGTCTTTCTTGAACCAGTTATTGAATCTTTCTTTACTGTACTTATCTTCTGAGACTATAAGGAGTCTATATAATAAAGGGTAACTATGTTAAGAAGTAAATTCATTTGTGTTTTTAAAGCACTGAGTTCATATTATTATGACTACCATCGCCATCGCCATCGTCATCGTCACCACCATCGCCACCGCCATCGCCACCGTCACCACCATCATTGTCACTATCACCATCATCATCACCATCGCCATCGGCACTGTCATCATCATCACCATCAACACCACCACCACCACCACCACCATCATCATCATCGCCATCACCACTGTCACTGCCATCATCAATACCGTCACCATCATCATCATTATCGCCACCACCACCATCATCATCATCGCCATCACCACCACCACCATCATCACCATCATCATCACCACCGTCATCATCACCATCACCAGTGCCACCGCCATCATTATCACTGTCACTGTCATCGTCACCATCACCATCATCACCATCACCATCGCCACCGGCACCACCATCGCCATCATCATCACCACCATCATCATCACCATTTCCACCACTATCACCATCATTAATCATCACCATCATCACCATTGTTACTGTCACCATCATCATCATCATCATTATTGCCACTGTCACCGCCATCCTCATCACCATCATTATCCCCATTATCATCATCACCACCATCATCTTGTCACCATCGCCATCATCATTGCCATTGCTACCACCACCACCACCATCAGTCATCACCACCGTCACCATCGTCACCATTGTTACTGTCACAGTCATCATCATCATCATCATCACTGCCACCACCACCACCGCCATGGTCATCATCATCACCATCCTCCTTCCTCCTCATCAATGTGGAGCTGAATAGATGATATGTCATATTCACCTCTAACTGTGTCCGCTATTCAGTATACGGTCATGATTACACAAGGACCCTACATAACCAGCAATTCTGGGCTCCTGGTGATCTGTGAAGTTTGGAGTGTGGGCTCTGAATGTTGCTAGTGTTTAAATATTAAAGATATGGCTGCCACAATGAAATAAAATATGACTTTATGTATTTGATTCTTTTACATTAATAAATGTGTGTATGTGAGAGAGAAAGAGAGAGAGAGAGAGACTACAACATGAGTATGGAGGTTAGAGAACAATTGTAGGAATCGGTTCTTTCCTTTCCTTCCACCATGTGAGTTCTTGGAGTTAACTCAGGCTGTCAAGCTTCCCTTTCTACACGATTTTAGAGATATTTAAATTCACTCATTTCTTTTTCTTTTCTTTTTTTTTCTTAATCTTTTTTTTTTTTGTTTTTGTTTTTGTTTTTGTTTTTTGGTTTTTCGAGACAGGATTTCTCTGTGTAGCCCTGGCTGTCCTGAAACTCACTTTATAGACCAGGCTGGCCTGGAACTCAGAAATCCACCTGTCTCTGCCTCCCAAGTGCTGGGATTAAAGGCACTCATTTCTTTTTCAACAGGTATCTATTGCATGCCTATTGTGCACTGGGGCAATATCCAATGATTAGCAGATAAAGATTTCTTCCTTCCTTTGGAATGGATGTTCGAAACAGAAAGATTTGCACCCCGTTCTTTGTACCACCAATGCAGGGCTCACATTGCAGGGAGTTCTGAGAAAGAGTTAAATATTTCAAAATATATGAGGTAAAAGTCAAAATTTCCTCCTTCCAAAATATGTGAAGATGTATATTTACAAAAATCTAAATCTTTAGGTTTTATTTTCTCATAAAAATTGTTCCCATGTGTAGAGCGATATCAGATGCTGAGATTCAAGCTGCCCCTGTCTATGGCCATGCCAACCCCACCCTGGATACACCTGTGGTTAGATGCTGATTTTTTTTTGAATTTTCTATCATAAAAAGATAAGGCACAAAAGAAGAAATTAAAGCAAATATAAATTTGAAAGATGGTGCAAACATATAGGTAATTTATAGCCTGAGCAGGCTATGTATGTGTATGTGTGTGTGTGTGTGTGTGTGTGTGTGTGTGTGTGTGCATTCAATAACAATGAAAAAAAGAGTCCGTTGATTTGAAGGAGAGTGTGTTGGGGCATGTTGGAGGGTTTGGAGGGAGGAAAGGGAAGAGAGAAATATTGAAACTATATTATAATCTCAAAAAATTTGCATAAGCCTGAAAGTTAGGAATTTAAGCTCATGTATAGAATTCCAAGAGGTATGTCCTTATGTGTGATTAAAAAAAAAGAAAAAAAAAGAAAAGAAAGAAAGAAAGAAAGATTTTGGGAGAAGTTGAATTCATAAAGAATGCATTTAAAAATCTAAGCAAAGATGCAAACTATGAGTACTTCCTAGAGGTTTTTAAAATCTTTATTAAAATAAGTGTGTGAGGCCCAGAAAACCCAGTTGCATCTGTCTCTACTAAAACATAACCTTAAATTCTACCAAAATTGAATTTGACACAATTCAGGTCATGTTTCCTAACAATAGAACCCTGCACCATGGGACCCCTAGTCTGTCCAATTCAGGGACTTCCTTCATCAGTCACCCAGTATCCAGCAAGCCCAATCCAATCCTGTGCAGGAAAAGCAATTAAATATTTTAAGCAGAGATAAGAGCATCACAAACACCCAGTTTCTATGGCATGACCAGCTACCTGGCCGTGTAAAAATCTCTAAGTGCAAGAATTTATTGCAGAATTGTAGCTAGCCTACGAGGCATTGCTTTCTGCAGCGTGTGTAGATTGCTGGTTTTAAAGAGAATTCCCTAATGATGCTCATCTTTAATTTTTCTCTTCATATAGAGAGGAGGCAAGTTGTGCATAAAGGCCTCAGTGTAAGCAAATGCGTGTCTTTATGGCTGTAAAGATGTATTGTGAGACTTCTCACAAAAATAGGAACCCAGCAAACCGCCTGGGTGTAATTAGGCATAATCTGACGCTTGCAACCCATAAAGGAGGAAGAGCTAATTACAATCACAATACACTGTGCTTAGAGACATATTTATTGTGCTTAGTCTTAAGATGTTTACATCACCTGAAGGAAAGGGCTTCAGGAGCACTTTGATGTAATCAAAGCAGAGACCATCTTCCTTCCGGAACCACTTTTACTTTCATCGCTGTAGTTTAAGGCAGATGGCATTGCAATCCACATTAACCTCTGGAACCTCACCTGCAAGCTAGCGCTACTGAAGGGAAAACAAACTCACGCCCCGCCCACAAACTCAAGCCCCGCCCACTCGTCCTCACCTCACAACACTCACTGGAGGTAAAATGAAATATAGTCACTGGCTAAGATAACCCAACCACTGACTGCTCAAGGAAGGGTACCTACTAGGGAGCGCAGGTCCTCATTAAAGGACGAAGCAGGCATGTTTCATCCTCAAAACTGAGACAAACCACTGGCCTTTCCAGAACACTGGCCTAAATGCTTACCTCACAGGGACCATTCATGACAGTGGCTCATGGAACAGAAGCTGGGACCCAAGTCTACACAGTGACTCTACAGTCCATGGGTGGAGACGGTTGGACTTTGAACTGCTAACCACCAACCAGTGGCAGAGCAGCAGGTCACATGGACCCCAGTCTCCAGCTACTTTCCTTCCTGAACACAGCTTCTGAGGGTAGAGAAGAGAGCTGAGAGGAGTGTCTAATTAGAATTTCCAAAAGGTGTAAATGACTGTGACTTCACTGTGATTCTGTGGTCTGCAGTTTCTCTTAGGGTGTGGCTCCTGGAGACAGGCCACTGGTTAGGGATGGATGTGGCAGGAGTCTGTAACTCTCTTGCTGTATATGGAGAAGAGGGGCAGGCACACAGGTAGACACTTAAGGGATGGCCTGCTCTTGCTGCTTAAGGCATTGACAGCTGTTTCTGGCACTGCTAAACCTTCCTGAGCACCTATTTCTTCTTTAAAATTTTTTGCTCAGTTAAAAAGAGTTCAGTTTAAAAGACACTACATGCCCCTGATTTTGCAACCTTTTTTCTAACTGTAGCCCCCTACCCTCAAGAGCCTGAATTCAAACTGGCTCCCTGGAGAGGGTAAATCATGAAACATATGCTTAGTTTGAAAATGTAGCTTTCAAAGAATGTGCTATTGGAATATGCAACGGATTTTCTTACCCTGGAACTTTATCTTTGCTCCAAAGATTTGTCAAAAAAGAATTGAATGCAGACACGTCAATTTACACATTGTGGCCAGACGAGAAGAATATGTGTGTGATCTTCTATACTTTGGGGGAACAGCTAGAAATGTTGAAAGAGGACATCTTTATGAATGTGAGGACTTCATGATTCTTCCCTTGGAAATTGACCCTTTAGCTAAAAGCATTCATTGATCATCGATAGTTGGGATGGGGTTGGCTAAAATGTTTAAATAAACAAAATGATACATGGGCTTCCCCCGGGTTTAAAGTCTTAAAGAGGTGACATTAGTGATCATATTTTATAGTAATGAGCTACAAGAAAGACTTGGCTGAGCCTATAGTAGCGATAAAGATTGTGACAAAGATTTTTTTAAATACCAAGAGTATTAAAAATAGCCAGTTTTAATGTGGTTCTTTATAGTTTTCTTCAGCACTTATATTCTCAAAGTGTGAAGATAATAGGAATCACTTGTGAGAATCAGCAAATAATAGAAAAATTGGAGGGGGGGAGTACTTAACAAAAGCTCTGTGCTGTTTAAATCAGCTGGTGTCAAAACAGAAGGCCTCGAAACAAGCCCGGGTCCCAACACTCGGGCCCTGCCTCTGAAGAGATCTACTTCCTGTGGAGAGCACAGTCCCTCCCTGGCGTGTGCCAAGGCTACAGAGAATTTGATGCACCAACATGCAGAAGACACAGATATGACCCTGGCCACCAGAATGTAGCCTTCCACCTGAACCGTATGAGTAACAGGTCTTATTCTCTCTCTCTCTCTGTCTCTCTGTCTCTCTGTCTCTGTCTCCATCTCTCTTTCCTTCTCTCTTTCCCCCCTCTCTCCCCGCCTCTGTCTCATTCTCTCTCTGTCTCTTCCCCCACCCCTGCCCATGCCTTTCTCTCTGCATGTTCTCACAGTGAAAATAACACACGTATAATACGCCAACCTTGCGAGAACACAAACTGCTGGGGAGCATTACCTTCTGTGCTGTGGCGGATTCATGACTTTCCACCAGCTGCTTGGCTCTGTCCGGACATGTTCCAGTGATCACCCTGTTAAGACTGGCAATTAAACAGAGTGTTATAGCTAGGAGACCCCCAAATTTGATTCTATCCTTCTTTCCTCTTTGCAGAACTCAATTTGATTTCTTTTTCTCCTGTGCAGAGAAAAGTATGCATGGGTCATTGATGGGAGTATGCGTATAACCCTGACACGGGGAAACAAAAGTGCCAGGCCTGTATAATAAAATACAGATTCCCTACCATAGAAGAAAATGAATTTTACAGAGGTGCAAATCCCCCATAGTCACTTCAAAGAACTGTGTGCTGGAAAATACACCTACTTCTTGCTATATTTCAACTGTCTTGTCTGTTAGAATAGCACAAGAGCTTCCTGGTTGGTTAACCTTTAAATATATATAGAGATGGAATGTTGGTCTCATCTGAAGAAAGGAAAAGTCCAGATTAGTAAATATGGAAATCTCTCAGGTGTACAGTATGTTATAAAGCGGAAAATACATGTACAAAGTGGTGTTAGAGAAAAAGAAATATTGACAAAGAGCATTATACAATTATTTAAGACAATGCTCTGCATGCTGAGAAAGAAAATGTATCTTAATGTAGGACTGTTGGGATACACAGACTGTCAGGGGAGCTGAAAATAGTGCAGGGATGACCAAAGTTGAACGACCTAATGACTCGTGACATCTCTCCTTAAAAATAAATCCGATGGTGGCAGAGGAATAACACATTTAAAAAAAATTCCTCACCCGACCCGCAAACCCGGATTTCACATTATTAGTGCGGGCAAGTAAATTTTATGTGATGGTTTGTTGTATTTAAAGACAGTGTAAAACTCTCATTGCAAACAGTTGTTTACAGTGCGTTTTTCAGCACCGAGCTGTTTTAAAGCTCAATTGTGCATTTTGCAGATAAAGTGGGAAAACTAACTGAAGGCTGTATTGTAAGCAGCGGTTGCCGTGGAAACCCCAGTTTCAAGAGCTGGTTCTCCATTACCACTTAATTTAGGCTTCCTAATTGCATTCCACTAAATCGGCAGCGACAATATCTGCAGAGCAAAACTGCATGCCCAGTCTAGCGCAAACCTCTTTGAAACAGGCTTTTTGAAAGCCAGGAGCTATAAAAACTCAGCATGACGCGGGGCATATGAGAAACCTGTAGTTCAAATGTACCACTGCCTGCTTTCCCGTCCTTGGTAACTTCAGTGCGCTCCACACCAATCTAT
This sequence comes from Mus minutoides, assembly GCA_902729485.2. NCBI lineage: Eukaryota > Metazoa > Chordata > Mammalia > Rodentia > Muridae > Mus > Mus minutoides. The sequence continues at coordinate 2,576,086 of LR749561.1, read as the reverse complement.
TAGTTCAGTCTACCTTAAAGATCATAAAGTTCTGTCATGTGGAAACTCATCTGTCCAGCAACACATTGGTGCAAAATAGATTTAATTGTACTCCCGGCTCGGTATCATGTCCATTTCATTTTACTACACACCAGCAGGTAGCCGGCACGCAGTCTCACTTCCCTTGAACTGCCATTGCTCCACAATGTGAGGAGAACAATACTTTCTCAGTCTAGAGTATTTGCCACTGTTGGGCTGAGCAGAGAGCTAGACCGCCCATATGTGACCTGAAGAAGAGGTTTGTCAGAACCACTAGACATAAAAGCGTTCCAATTATCGACCACACTGCCTTTGCTAGAGGCAACTAATATGATAGTGTGAGCGACTGCGCTAGTGAGGAGCCCCTTCATCACTGTCAGATTACCACTCCAGTTAAACTCTAGTAAATCAGTCACATTATGCTGCTGGTGGAAAAATAAACACAGACCTATTGTGCTCCGGATTCTGGAGGGCTCTCCGCAAACGGAGTTATACCGGACGGATGCCCTGAATTTTTGTCATGTTTAGTATTTGGTGATTACTAACGTAACGGAAGCGTTGGTAAGATTGAAGTTACCAACTGTGTTGAGATTCTGCAAGGACGCCTTGGCCTTTGGTGGCCAAGGAACAGGACAGCCTGGCTTTCTGGCAGGATGGGAGAGGAGGGTACGGGGAGGTGGGGGGTGGGGGGAAACCTTGTGTGTGAGCGTCCAGTGGGAGAGGAAGCTGCTGACCCTTGATTGACAACAAAATCCCACAATTCTCGTTTTCTCTTTAAACAACGGATGCTTTCAAGCAAAATGCCTCACTATCTCGGAGCACAGGACTTCGTGCCAATCCTCCGCACAGCTCATCATTTCCTCGCTTGGGTCCTGAGGATTTGGCATCTATATTAGAGGCAAAGAGACTCTTTTGCTCCTAAGAGACGAGTAAATAACTACAGCGTTTTATCCTCTCCCTGGCGTCGGTACACGTTGCTAACGCCGCCCAGGAGCGGCTGCCAAGCGCTCCGCTATTGTCTCCTATCTCCCAAGGTTTTGAATGCCCTTGCCCTCCCAACTGCGGCTCTTCTGTGGGAATGAATGAGGCTTTTTCCAGGACAAGATTTTATGAATGAGACAGACTGTGTATTACAAGGCAAGAGGCTCCTGTGCATTCTTCAGATTAAAAAAAAAACAAAAAAACAAAAAACAACCAAAAACCAAAAAACAAAACCCAGTGTGAAGGGAATCCACCTCCCAGATTCGGTGATGAGGAGACAGGAAATCAACATCTCCGATGACATTTTCCCAGAAAGCCGCTCCAGGAAGTCATGGGACAAAGGACAGATGCTTGAGTGCAAGCCCCAGGCCTAGACAAGCCGAGCCAAGGTAGACTCTTAAGTCAACAGGAGCAGGAGAAACCTGCTGCTTGGCGCTCAGTTTCCATCAAGGACAGCAAGGACACTGCGGTAGGTGTGGCAGCACAGAGTGGCAGGATCATGTTGTCACTGCATTTGACACCCGAAAATCACACCTGTCTTTAGGAACATGTGACTTTAGGGACAAAGTATGAGTAAATTCCAATGGTAAAGTTCTGGGCTTTTCATTAACCAGGTGTGGACCTAGTCAAATTATTCCTTCCCAGTGCCCTAGACCCAAAGCACCTGGGCACAGGCCTTGATAGCTTTTGAACTGTGACAAGCTAGGTGTTGGGTGGGAACCATAATGGTTCTTCTGTTCCGTGGTGTTTTTTTTCCTACTCCATGGCTAGATAAATCTGATCATGTGTTTTCTAATGTTAATTCACAGGGACCAGAAGATGGTTCAGTGGTTGAGAGCATACTCCTCTTTGGCAGAGAATCTCAGTTTCTGTTCTAGTACCCATGTTCAAAGGCTCACACCAGTAACACCAACTTCCCAGGGTTCTCTGGTCTCTTCAGGCTTCTGCACTCACACACATGGACCCACTTCCCCAAGCAGATGCATAATTTTAAAAATTAATCTTAAATATTAATGTTCTGCCATCTTGCAGTCCTTCAGTTTATAAAAGCCTAAGGTTCGGTGCTCCCCACTCCCACCCACCGCCCTCTAACCCCGTCAGATTCCTGCTAATTTCCTCTCTGCTTCCTCTCAAAATTGCCTCTGATTTTATCTGCATTTTTTTCCACTTACACTGCTTATCTCTCAAATACCTATGCAACTAATAAAATTAGAGACCTATGCCTCCTTTTCATCCTAAACAATTAGTTCTAATTCCAAAACATCTTTGATCTCCTCTCCATTATTCTCAGACTCGATCCCAAATCTTTGGGATGCAGCTTCAGTACCCCACAGCAAGAAAACCTCAGCAGCTGCAGGGAAAAAAAAAATGATCACCACTGAACCCAAATCACAGAGAGTTGCATACATAGTTATGAGGAAAAATTGTAGCTTAATGCTGTTGATAGAATCAATATCGACTCTGATAACAACATACCCCAGGTTCTATTATCCATCCAGGGAATGCCAATACCATAGAACCCACAGAAGGCTCTCTGTCTAGGTTTATCCTCTGTTAATTCCTAAGAGAATTGTAAATCCAATCAGATACCTGAAAGATCCTCTCAGATACCTGAAAGATCCTCTCTACTCCACCCGTGTGAGGCCCTAAACTGATCACCACGCAGCTCCAACTAATGTGCATTAGGAAGCTAGCACGTTTTTAAATTTACACAACTTTTTAGCACACAGCCCAGTGATAAAGAGAAGAGGTGATTTACATTGCTTCTGTAGAGACTCATACTTACTAAAACGTTTTGTGTGATTATTCTCTTGGAACCACAGTGCTTAGGAAGGGACCTGGAGCTCAGAGTTTACCAGTAATTAATTGCCCTTTGAATAAGCAAATATATATTGCTTGTGCTTTATAGTTAGCTCTCCCTGCCCATTTTTTCTCTCTTTCCTTCTCTGTATTCTCTAACCAGTGGATTTGCAAATGTTGTAAAACAACTTGTATGCAATTCTGAACCACTGAAGGTATGTTCTAAATGTTCCCTTTTGTGATACCACAAGCTGTGACTGTCACAAGTCTTACAGATCAACCAGGTTATCTTTCAAAGTGTCTTCTATTCTCCCAAAATAGTAGAAGACTGTTGATTTAATCTTGTGCACTAATGCAGTTCTTTATAAACACACACTTGTGCACATGAACACACACACACACACACACACACACACACACACACACACACGTAGGTTTTGAGTTCTACGTCATTATTTATGTATTGGATCAATAGTCAGCTGAGTATGTGCCAGGAAAATAAATAATTTTTTGTGTCTCTCCCCTTTCATACAAATCTTTCCACTACATTCATCTTGTAGGGGAATTTGGCCTGATTTTTAAAATAAAACATCTTATCACAGGGTCAGGCAGCTCAGGATGATAACCCATAGCCATTCTGAAGGCCCAGGCAAGAGGATCATAAGTTTAACTGGTGCTAGGGCTACAGAGTAAATTCAAGGTCACCTTGGACATCTCTGTGAGACCCTGTCTCAAAATTAAACATTAAAAGAAGGCTCAATCGTAGAGTGCTTGCTTAGCATGTGAAAGGCCCTGGGTTCAAGCCTTATAACCGCCTGAGAGGAAGAGCAGCTGCCAGTTATATACCACGGCCTCGGGTGAGCGCTCGGAGAGGTGAGGCACTCAGTCCTTCCTGTGATGTGGACCAAGGTCTTCCACTAAGCTCCCAACTTCAGACAACCAGACTCAATTCCACTTGAAACCAAGGGTGTTCAGAAACATGTTTTTGTTTGTTTGTTTGTTTTCTTTTTTAGTGAGTTTACATGCACTGCTCTAATTCTTAGGAGGAAAAAAATTTAAGACATAAAATTTGATAGGAATGGTTCTGCACAAAATGTAATTACAGCATCCTCTATGTAAGATGTATTAAGAAATTTAAGTAGCAAGTGGGGAGCATTGAACTTAGCTATGACCTTCTTATCCTGGGGCCTGTGTGACTACAGCACCCCCATCTCGTTGCCCATTGCCCACTGACACAGCACCCACCCTTTTCCTCACCTCTCTTCTTTGCTACCCATGTGATCTGATATAGCTTAACACCACTTAGCTTTGTTTGGGGGTGCAGAGACTATAGCTGCTAATTTCCTCCTTTCACACTGGTGTGGTGATCTTGAGAGGCAGAAAAGGAACTGTTTTGTAAATTTTAAGGCATCATAGAGAATTATCTTATTATTATTTCTTCACCTGTTATTTCTAATTGGTATAACAGTTCTATATAGTTACAAGGTGTACCTCCATACTTGAATATATGTATATGGTATGTCATGATTTGTTAAGCACGGCTAGATTACTCTGTGGGCAATGTTCAAAATATTTTTTATCAGCTGTTTTGAATATAACTGTTAGCTAATATTACCCTCTCATGCATGGGGAGTTAGGACATTAGAAATTATTCTTGCTGTCCTTTATCATCTGTTATCTCTCTTAAAAATTTTTTTAAAATTTAAAATAGTTAACCATCTTAAATTTTTTTGGGTTCTGGATTCTAGCTGGGAGTAGATATAATACTGATGTGATGAAATGCTGTATCCTCTTCTGCTTCTGTAACCTGACAGTTACAGAAGGGCTTGGTGCTCCTCTCTGGACGGTTGCTATCTTCTCCCCATTGTCTTATACTCTTGCTGTCACTACTCTCTGGCCACAGGAGTGGTTTGTTTCCAGGAGTTGATTGTACTGCACTGAGGTATGCCTGCGCACATGACTTGATGATAGACAGTAGTCCTTCCAACCCTCATTGACCCAGGACACTGTTCCTCCTCAAGCCTAAGCAGGAAAATTCTTCAAAGCTACAGACCTGTTGTTAACTGAGCTGGGCAACTCCAGATAGCAGTTAAATCCCCTGATCCAGGTTAGGCTTCAGATATTCTTCCTAGGCATGGGAGAGGATGAAGATACTTACAATTAGATGAGCCTCTAAGGTGGAGACCCAAAGGAAGCCCCCAGAATAGCCACTTAAACTTGAGCCCAGTAACAGTTCAGCCTAAGTCACGACTTGCTATGTTTTCACCGAACCTCTCAGATATGCAGGGTAGAGTCCTGAGACCAGGGCATAGCTTTCAAAATGTCAGGTGCTAATTTCAAAGCCCAAATCACTTATCAACAGAATCAAAGGGCAGACTGAGCAAATTTGTAAACATTTACAAAAATTGTAGTAATGAATCCATAATAGGGAAATAGTTCGGTTAGTATAAAGTGTTTGATGCGTAAGCTTGAAGACCAGAGTTTGATCTGGTGTAAAAGCCATACACGGTGGTATGTGCCTATAATCTGAGCTGTGGGGAAGTGGAGAAAAGAGGGTCCACTGGACAGCAAGTTCCAGGTTCAATAAGAAAACCTATCTGTTGTTGTTTGAGGAGGAATGGTCCCTGTAGACTCAAGTGTTTGAATGCTTGCTTGTACAGAGGGGCACTATTAGGAGGTGTGGTCTTGTGGGAGTGGGTGTGGCCTTGTGGGAGTAGGTGTGGCCTTGTGGGAGTAGGTGTGGCCTTGTGGGAGTAGGTGTGGTCTTGTGGGAGTAGGTGTGTCCTTGTGGGAGAAGGTATGGCCTTGTTGGAGGAAGTGTGTCACTGGAGGAGGAAGGCTTTGAGGTCTCCTATGTTTAAGCTACACCTAGCGTGGCTCATAGTTGCTTCTGCTGCCAGCCGATCAAGATGTAGAACTCTCAGTTCCTGCTCTAGCACCATGTCTGCCTGCATACCACCATGTTTCCTACCATGATGAAAATGGATCTGGAACGGGGTCAAATTAAATGTCTTTCTTTATAAGAGTCACCATGGTCATGGTGACTCATCACAGCAATAGAAACCCTATCTTAAAACACCATCTCAAAAAATATTGGTGGAGAGTAATTGAGCAAGATACTTGATGTTGATCACTGAGTTTCCTCTGTACCCTCTCATGCATACACACGGGGTTCGGGCAGGGAGATATCAACAGAAACTACATTTAGACAACAGATTAGCAACACACTCAGGTTTGTCAGAACAATTTATGGGTGAGGCTGTGGGGAAGGATGTCATATCAAGTGTTGCAGACAAGATGTAAAATGACAAATGATATTATTGTTATAAAATGAAGATTGGTAATTTGTAGAAAAATTAAACATGACTAAACTCTTTGGCCAGAAACTCTCACTTGTAGATGTCCTTCCCAGACCAAAATCACAATAGGGCACATCCACAAAATTAGCTATTCTTGTATATTTATCTTAGCACAAAGGCAGAAAAAAAAAAACCCAGGTATCTCAAGTAGTTAGTGGTTTGTGAGAATAAACAACAGAATGTGCATACAAAGAAATTCTACACAGAAGAAAAGGACATAGATATAGATAAAGATATAGATATACAAGATATAGATACATATAGATATAGATGTAGGTGTATGTGTAGGTGTATGTATATATATGTATATGTATATATACATATTATACACATATACATATACATATACACATATACATATAGATGCTATAGGTACAGATACAGATACAAATACAGATATAGGATTTAGAGTCTGGGTATGCAACAAAATGCAACTAGCAAATTATAGAATATAGACATTTTATGTAAGAAACAGAAGAAATATAAATGTATTTACCTATTTGCTCATATTTCTAAAATGGAACATGGGGAGATGAATCAAGAATACTTATATAAGTAAAATCTGTTTGAGGGACTGGATGGCAGCAACTCCTCTCCTTTTTGAGTTATGTCCATGCTTTTCAGAGTCAGCAGTGTGCTTTAAAATACACTGAAGTGAATAAGCATACTGTATATGAATACAAGGCACAGACATGTAGAAAATAGTGATTTCAAGTGATTTTTAGAAGACACTAGTTAACCTGTACTTAAAGGAAGAGTATTTTGTTCAGACAAAAAGAGCTGTTATGTCTATTTCATAATTGTTACACGGGTAGGATATTTAATGTTATAACCTGCTTATTTCACACAATTTGAAAGATAAAGCAGTGGGCAAATTAGAGCCAACAGTTTCTGCATAAAACAAATATAAAGGTGAAAAATCAAAGGTAACAAGAAAGGTTCTCATAATATGATTTTTATAATATCATTATGAACTTGTGTTTAAAATTCTTATTTTCTTCACTTAGAAAAAAAAAGTGATTGTTACTGCCAGGGTGACAATTCCTAGTGTCTAAAGATGGGGAGGGCAGAAAATGTACAGATGCAATTGTTCATCTCGGTGCATCAATGGGCAAAGGCAGTTATCAACAGCTAGTGGGCTCATGTCAAATGGTACTCTGTACAGCTTTCCTGTGTGTAGCACTGCTGGCTGAGATGGAGCAATGTGAGCATCAGATGACGGCTGGGAACTGAAAGTGGCTTTCAAAACAGAAACTCGGTGAGACTAGAAAGAGAAGGTGGTGGTTAGAAACTAGGGCAAAGGGGAAGAGCGTGTACACACTGCAAAGGACTTCAGCCCCACGCCTGACCATTGGCAACGAAAGAGGCCAAGCTTTTTGTTCGACATCTTTGCGTACAAGAAAGTTCTTCAAGAAGAACTGGGCAGATTGACCTAGTTAGAGGACCACCATCTTCCAATATGTATTTACTGACAGTTCCAAAATCAAGCGATTTATAAGGAAAGCCATCAAACAAAAGCGTGATGAGAATTCACTCCGTGTGCTGGACAGTCAGTGTCTCAGCCACCAGGTTACTGTGCTCGGTTGTGCTTCTAATGATGGCTAAGACAGCCCTGTCCTCTGCTACACGGTGACACTGTGATTGTCCCAGCAAGAGAGAGTCTTAACATGCAATAACTTCTATGGAGAGGTAACCTATGACTTGTTCTGATTAAAATAACAAGTACAAGGAACTGTACTTTCTGCCTTTGATCTTAAAACAGCCCCTCTCTGAAGCCAATGGTCACAGAAAACTATTTGTAACCACAGAGTCATGAAGAAGCCCCAGATAGCCATGTGTTAAGAACATCTCCAGGGTTGATGGTTGAGAAGCCAGACCATCAAACCCTTATTGGATTTGCAATCCTAGAACGCAGTTGACTCTAATGGAATGAAGATGTGGCCCTTTCAATACCCTATAAATGAGTCAGAAACCAAGAGTAAGATCTGCTGAAGCCCAAAGCCATGAAATGGTGCAAAGGAGATTGGTAATGTTCTCCACCACTTGGTGTTAAAGTCCTTTGTTGTGTATCAGAAACTGCTTCATTAGAATGACAGTGTTTTCAGCCTATCGTAAAATACAGGAGGGGACAGGGAGAGATTATTAGAGATGATATCGGTAGCTCTAAGTTGGGTCAGGATATTCACCTTGGAAGGAGCAACTGTTGCCATTTGTTTGAACCTAAGGGTACAATAGCCAGCCAGTTGGGTCTCTCGATGTGAGGCAAGATGGTGTTTAAAATTTCTATGTTTAAAATATTCTTGAACCAAAAGCAAGACATGAAAGACTCAGAGTTAAATAAATACTTTAACACTTAACTTTTTAAGTAACCTGTATTTTGTAGAATATATATGCTCAGTGTCTATGATATATACATAGATATTTATCTTATATACACATATATAGAGTATATGCATATATATGATATATAATATATATATAACAGATACAAATGTGCATATATATGTGCATATATATGCATATAGGTATACATACCTAAATGCATATATGTATGTATATATGTGTGTGTGAGTATATATACATACATATAAGTCTATCTATCTATCTATCTATCTATCTATCTATCTATCTATCTATCTATCTAGGGCAGCTAACTGACTTAATGAAGAAGAGAACAGAATTGTCCCAGGAAAGAGGTTCTTTTCCATGACAAACTAGCTTGGCTGATCTTTAAAAAGCCAATGACACACACTCAAGAGAACCAGGGCCAATTCTGCACTGAAGGAGGCTGTATATGCTTTGCACACACTGCACATAATCTTCTTTGATTCTTGAGTCATGCAGGTCACGTGGCAAGAGACCCCAAGTCACTTGGGTAATTTGAATATGGAATGAGTGTTACATGACCAAGAATTATTTTTAAATTGTAGGGTGTGAAAATGGCATGTTCTTTATGTAAGGACATGTCTATTTTTTTAGACATATATGCTAAGTACATAGATGTGAAATGACAAGATGGTAGAATTTATTTTTAAATTATATAGCAATTAAAATCAAGGAAAGGGAGAGAGAGGAAGGAAGAAAGAGAAAAAAGGGTAAATGATGTAAAAACCTTGTTAATAGTTAAGTCCAGTGATGAATTACAGGTACTTTCTGTGAAAAGTCTCTCATTTATACTTAACAATTTTCATAATAAATTAAACATAATAATTTAAGAACTACGAAAATTCATATGTCTTTCACTTTCTGGTTTGAACATATCAGAATTTGTTTTAGTTTAAAATCTCAACTTGTATTTACTAATGAAACAACCCACTTCTTCCAATGTGTGACTCAAACTGATGCTGAGGAAGACCACCCCTGCCCCCTGCCCCATACACTACACGTAGATTAAGCCCTGATTTCTTGAGCCCCCATGACCCAGCATGTGTTCTCTTATTAACCGGAACATGATCATCCCTGGGTTAATGGTTTTCAGCATTATATGTTATCTTCTGAATTATATAATACGCTGTAAGTCTGCAGTTGAATCTAAGAAAGAAGCACATTACTCCTGTGACAGGTCCTCCTGTGACAGGTCCTCCTGTGACAGGTCCTCCTGTGACAGGTCAGTGACTATATCACTCTTTCTGTTCTTTTCAGGTTGATCTTCACTGTTACAGGAAAACATTGAATTTGTTTGCATCAGTGCACAGTCATGTTATGTTCTGATACATACATACATTGTGGAATATTTATATCAGATTAGACCTGGATATCTTCTTTAACATTTACCATTTCCTTATAGTGAAAACTATACAAATGTTTTCCTCTAGTTTTTTTTTAACTTTGCAGCACATTATTGTCACTAGTATATAGCCACCCTACCACACAACATGAGCTGTTCCTAATTGTAACCTAGTATCCATTGATTCCCCTTTCTTGATATTCTGCTAACTTCTGTTCTATTTTCATTGTCTCTGACTTCAAGCCAGTGTGGACCCTAAATGCAAGCATATCATATAGTACTTGCCTTTCTGTGCCTGGATTATTTTACTTAACATAATGATTTCCAGTTCCACCCATGTTGCCACAAATGATAAGATTCAATCTGTTTATGGCCATTGTGTATTCCATTGTGTATATGTAACAGCATTGCTTTAGCTGTTAATCAGTTGATGGATAGATTGTTTCCTTGGTTGTAGTGAAGCTGTCTGGCTTTAATAACTCCTTTGGGTCACAAAACAATGTCAGTGTGGTCTCTGAAGTCCATTTGTCTAGATCCAAATTCTTGCATCACCACTGACTTCACAGAGATATCTTCCTCTGTGTTTGCATCTTGTTTGCAAACATATTGGCATTACTCACAGTAACCAAAAGGCAGAAGCAGCCCTGGTGTCCATAGATGGCCGAATGATGAGTATCATGTGACAATCCACACAACTGAGTCTTTTTAGTCCTTAAAATGAAGTAATTTCTGGCCTCTGCAGTACCCCGAGTGAGCCTTGCGCACATTCATGTGAAGTGGCCAGATCGATACAGAAGTGTATGAGTCCATTCGATGAAGAATTTAGAGGATTCAGATTCATAGAATCTGAAAGTAGAGCAACATTTGATACAGGAACAGTCAGGAAACTGGCCACTGGGTTTTCATGTGGACAGAGCTTCAGATTCCGATGATGGGAAGGTTTCTGGGGTAGATGGCAAGGGTTGCTCAAAGTCAGAGAACACAACCAACGGTGTTGAATTGCATACTTAAAATGGTAAATTTTATAGTAAGTATATTTAACCATATTTAGGAAAAGAATTAAAGTCTGGAAAGGAAAACAAATACCAAACAAGCACCACAGTAGCTCCCATGTAGGATCATTGTTAAGGCTCACCTGAAATAACCACATACAATATGTTGATGACTGTCTTGTCACACATAGCAAGCTCCCATGAAGGATAGTCATGGATGCTATATGGTCCTCATTCGTTTTACACAGCCATATGTTACCCTGCACACCTGAGAGGGGCCACACTCAGCACCAGGAACCAAATGACAGTTACAGCCCTTTTCCTGAGTACAGTTTGTGTTTTTCCTTCCAGGCCTTCTGCCATGCCCTTGGTCTCCCGCTCAGTCATGATGTTTCCTCTCTGAGCCTTGTGCTCACAAAGCCACTCCACATACCCTGCCATAGACATGCCTACAGAGGAGCAGGATCTGCAGACCCTAGTCCAAGAAGCTTTGTTTTTATATGTTGTTTAAAAATGTGTGAACGTTTGTTAAGACATGAGCTTTGCTGGGAGTTGTTGCTTCCACTTCAGCAGAGGCTTGCTAGAGAGAGGTCAGTGCACAGGAAGGAGATGGATGGTGGAGTCTGTTTTCAAAGTTTGCTAAAATATGCATAAACCATGAAGATAACCATTTAAAATTACTCTTAGAAGTACAGGCCAATGGAATTAAGTACATTTACACCGTTGTCTAACCACCAGGGCCACCCACCTCCAAGTTTCTTGTTTCCATTTAAGTAATTCAGCATCTGATGAGTTCATCTTGCACCGCCCCTGTTAATCACTTCAGTGTCTTCAGGGTTCATCCACGGGGCAACACAGGCCAGAATTCTTTCTGAAAGCTGAGTAACACCAGGAAGGGCTAGATCTTGATATGGTGGTAGATATTCAGTGTGGAGATAGACGTGGGAACCGTTTGAGATTTCTCCAGGAGAAATGCCCTTTCTTGGAGGCTGTTAAATGACACTGGAATTAGTTGGTCATTTTGTTGCTGTTTGAATTGAGATAAGTTCTGTCATCAGGAAACAACTCCACAGAACATATGAACCACAGAAATGCAAGGAACTTAGGAGGTCCTTAAACTCTCATGGTCTTTGGACTAAATACTAGAGATTACAGCCTCTAGTACTGTCCAAATGCCAAGAACGTCCCAGCGTCACGGCTTCTTCTGCCTCTAGCCTTTCACCATGTGCCTGTTTTCTTGCTATACAATAGGCACACATCTACTTTGAGACAGTATTGGTCAAAAGAGCAGACATTTATGGGATCATTAGCCCAGTGAAAAGAAAGCAAGTGACCTTCTGGGGCTAAGCCCACTGTCTAGGGTGTGAGTTTAAGGAACATAAAGTCTTCCACAGGGAATCTGGATCGTCTGGGTCTGGGCATGAATAGAAATCTTCTACAGGGATTTCCCCATCTCTCAACATTGCTAATATCCAAGAAAAACAATGGTGTGTGTAGAACCCAATGAGATTAGACTAAAACCCAAAACAAACAAGGATTTTGATATCATTCTGTCCTGACTCATGTCTTGCATGTTTTAAATTCTCTTGGCCCCATAAACACATTACAGCTAATTATGGCAGAGGCTCAGTCGGCTTGCGACTGAGTACATAGTGGATTCCAAAGCTAGAAAGCTGAGCTTAACTTCTCCAGGTTGGCAAGGGCACAGTCCTTCTCAAGGGCCAGAAACCCTGGGGAGGTAGCCTGAGTAGTTGGCAGCCAACAGCGGAGGAGGCAAGAGAAACAGAAATCAATCATCAATCCCAGCAGCTCAGCCATGTGGGGCTTTGGTTTTCCAGTGTTTTGTGCCTTTGTTGTAACAGCTGGAAGGCTGTACCCAGCTGCCCCAGTGGTTTCTAGCACTAACGTATCTGGGGATAACTCAACTCTTGGAAGCTTCATAAAAGAGATTGGTAAGCTCTCTGACATCACTGAGAACAATTCAAAGGTTTTCCTCTCCGGTTTTCTGTGTGACACACATTGGTTTTGAAAAAGGAAACACAACAGCAAAGAGTAGGAAAAACCAGGCCGAGCACGCCATTTGGTGTGGAACTTGGAGGCTGGAGTGGACAACACTCACTGGGCAACAACAGTCCAGGGCTTAGGGCTCACAAAAGAGTTTTTAAGTCTTTTAAAATCAGAAGAAGAGAAAAAGAACATTTAGGTCAGAAAAAGCATTTCTATGCATAGTGTCAATATATTTGTTTTATGCCAACACTAGTAAAAATACTATTTTCAATCTTGTGTTTGTCTTGATTTTTAAATATAGGAAAGGGTCTGTTGAGGCACAGTGCCTAGAGCCCATGACCAATGAGACTAATACCCTGGTTTTAGAAACAACTGTGGAAAATCAGGCTGGGTCTTCTTGTCATCTATATCTTGCATTTACTGGCAGAATGATAGAGAGCTGCAGGAACAAGAGAGATGGGTGTGACCACTGCTGTTTGAGAGCCACTTGCTGTGAACCCATGAGTTTTCTTCCCGTCTGGAGGCCAGTATTTCCTCCTTTCTTAGGTCTTTAGCCTGCACTGTGGAGAGACAGGTTCTAGCCCCCAGAAAGGAGCAGAGGGGTCCAGGGCTCAAGGAACCTGTAGTCAACACCACAGGGGGACTCGGGGAAGCTCTCTGCAGAGCTGGGACTGTCTTCAGCTGCTGGTATAGAGAAGCCATCAGAGTCTAAAGTTCAGTAATGCAGAAGTGGGTGGTTACTCCGTTCTGTAATCCCATAATTTAGGAGGCCGAGTCAAAAGAATCATCCATGAATTTGAGGTCAGCCTATGCTACAGAGTAAGACCTTGTATGCCAAAATAAAATAATAAAAATCAACTAACCAAACTGATCAAATGTTACAGGGTAACTTATACAGAAAACACATTCCTTTTTTTCCTTTTATTGAAAACAGATTTCCCCCTTTTATTAAAAATAGATTATTTTTTCAAACAAAATATTCCGATCACAGTGTCCCCTCCTTCTTCGCCTCCCGGTTCCTCCCCACCTCATCTAACATCCGTACCTACTTCCTTTCTGTTTCTCATTAGAAAAAGACATACTTATAAGAGACAACAACCAAATATAAAAAATAAAATAAAATGAGACAAACCCCATAACATTGAAGTTGGACAAAGCAACACAGAAGAAGGAAAAGAGCCCCAAGAAAGGCAGAAGAAGCAGAGACCCACTCATTTCACACACTCAGGAGTCCCATCAAATACTAACCTGAAAGCTAGAATATCTACACAGAGGACCTGAATAGAACCCCGTGGGCCCCCTGCTTGCTGTTATCTGTCTCTCTGAGTTCATAGGAGCCTTGCTCAGTTGATTTAGAGGGATTTGTTCTCCTCGTGTCCTCTCCCCCCTCCAGTTTCCATATTCCTTCTGCCTCCTGTTCCCTGAGATCTGAGGGGAGGGATCTGATGGAGACATCCTATTTAGAGCTGACACACAGACTTTTAAAGCCAAATTAACATCTTTATTCAGCAGCCAGTGGATTACAAGGGGAACTTACCCAAACGGTGTAGCAAGCCTTATTTATCATTCTTGGCTTTTTATGCATAAAACCCATGGTGGGCACATTTCAATTAGCAAGGGGAAAACCCCTCACGTACTCTAGGAGGCTGGCAATAGAGTGAGCACATTCATAATAAGTCACCAAGGTGTGTGGACTGCTTCCTGACTATCTGCTAAGGGTGCCAGGTATGTATTTCTGCTGCTAGTAACATCGTGCTGCTGCTGGCCTGCCCACCAGACTGCACTTTCACAGTAAACTGGAACATAGAGCTTACCAGGACTTCCAAGATGGCAGGCACAGATTGAAAGATTCTAAGCTGCAGCTATGGTGGTGCAGTGCAGCATTGGAGACTGCTGTAGTCCCTCTCTGGGTCTAACTACATGCTCTCCTCTTTGCCAAGCCAATGAGGTTCAGGAAGCTCTTGGCCAGGCCATGCATGTGAAGCTGCCCTGCCTGCCCGTGACCTGTGTTCATCAGCACTGGAAGTACTGAGAATCCCTCTGTCTAGAATTCTCAACCTTGGCATGGCACCCTCTTCGGCCATTCCCTGGCTGCTCCTGACTGAGCCTTGACATGGGTCCCATCTAGGGCATAGCTGTTGTTACTGGCATTTGGTCCTAAGTGTTATCTGTCATCCCATAGATCTGACCATTTCCTATCCATGACCCCTGAACTTGTATCCTCTGGGGTGGGTAGTTTCTGGTCCATACTCAGCTTTTCATAACTGGTATTAAAGGTTGGGCCTGAACCGCACCATTTTAGGATCTTAATGACTTGGTGCTACATAAATCATGAACGCAGTCTGGAAGTTTTGCTCCTTGGTGACCTATATGGGTGTGCTAATGAGCCAGGGACTCTTTTTTCTAAGCAGACTCCTAGAGGGGTTTTGGAATGCCTTGTGATTTTATAATTAAGGACCAGACATGCCCCTCGGGATCTAAGACTCACAGAGGGGACAGGGAGCTAGGACTGGGGAGGCAGACAGTCACATTTATACTTGTTTTCTGCATTTGCTTGTATGCGTGAGTGAGCCAGGAGAAAGAACATTGCAATCTAGGGAACCTGTGACTGGCTGAAGTCACAAGCCGGTGGCTTGTGGGAGTGGAGATTAGAGCTTGGATTCTAGCCAGGTTGCTTTTCAGGGGACTTTCTGCATGCTCTCTATGCATACATAACTGTACGACCAAAACCTTCACTGAGCTTTGGGAATTTAGCCTCCATTTCGGTCTAATTTTTAAGGAACATGCATTTAAAAAAATTTGTAGTTGTTGGAATTTTAGGGTTTTGTTGAGCCCATGCTGAAAGTGTTCCGACTCTGGATCGGCAATATGGGGGATCTCACAAGCTAGGATGACACGTAGAGCTCCCTGAGCATACCTACAGGGGAAGAACATTCCAGAGTTACTTAACAATAGTAAAAAAGAAGGGGGAAAAGATTGTCCTAACTGAAGATGATTGGAGCCAATCTACGCTATAAAAACACAGACAACACTCCTACACCTCCCCTGATCTCTGGAGGTATTCTCACTTGTTTACTGCCAGAATAATATTTCCAAGAAATGAATTTGCTGAGACTTCTACTCAATGGAGAAAAACTTGCCTTTAGAGTTCCTGAAGCAAGTAAAGATGAGTCAGCAAAGTGGAAGAGAGACCCTGATAAAAAGCAGGACTGAAACTTTCTTCCATGTTATTTCACATCTTTGTAGTCTGAGAAGATGCTCATGCTAAGAAACGACCTTTCCAAATATCTGAAGCAGAATAGGAAACACAGAAAGGAAACACATAGATGTAACCACCAAGGAATGAGCACACAATTGTATCTACCCCTTTTGATAGAAATACATTCATACATAGCTCACTAAATTTTCAAACAATTTTAGTTTTGTGTGCTCCAGGAATGCTCTTGTACACACACTCACCATATACACTTTGGAAAGCAGTTTTTAAATCGTGATGCCATCTCCACTTAATGATGTACTTACTTTTATTACTTTTTGATTAGGTGTAGGTGTGTGGGTATGCACATGCCAGCGTAGATTTCTGGAATAGTGAGAAGAGAGCATTAGTTAGCTCATTTGTAACTGCAGTTATAGGTAGCTGTGTCTTCCGTGGACTCAGGGAACCCCTGATAAACTTATTGTTACCCTAGATATTCAAGGAGCAAGCATCCTGTACTTTATTCGGGATGCAAGTATAAAAATTGGTTTTCACACTGGGGGCATTTAAAATCCAGCACAAAATACTTTTATGTGACCATATCCCTATTTATTCATCTGGGATATTTCAAATGTCAGGAGCAAATTTCCAGGCAAACTAAAAGACAGTTTCTGATGAGTACTCAGGCAGCTAGTCTTGAATTTACATTATCCACTTGATATCTCTGCTGTGTTAGTAGTTACTCACGAGACAGCTGAAAGGGATAATATTAAAATAGATTAGGTGATTGTATTCAGTGCCTATAAAAAGCTATAATCTAAAGGCCTGGAAAGTTTATTTCTATAACTACTAAAATGTAAATGGACATTCAAATGTAGCATTTATATTTTTAGCGAAACATGGCTTTTATCACATATAAACAAACAAGCAATCCAAGATTGTCAAAGAAGTTGTTAGAAGTAGAAAATGACTAATTAAAATAAGAAATACCGGTCTTATTACCCAGCAATGGTCTGGAACTGAATTGAATGCTGTTTGATTTAGGAATTATAGCAATTCATATCTTAAGGGCTCTGGAGTCTTCATCAAACCATGGAAAATGTGATACTTTAACTATGGAGACCACGTACAGATCTAAGTGTAGGCATATTCTAACCAGAGAGTCTCTTTCTTCTGCACTTCCTCTGGGATCTGCTTAGTTCAGTGTAACCTTCCTTCGACACTCACGTTTCAGCCTTCTGAATTGTCAGCAGACTTTTCTGTTTTTGAAAATCATCAATTTTTGATGTGGAGGACGGTGGCTAGAAATGACAGAATCCGGGCCATAGGGCAGCTCTTACAGTTGGTTTTTATGTCAACTTGTCACAAATTAGAGGCACCGGAGGATGGAGCTACTCCTGAAAATCTGTCCTGATTGCTTTGATTGTCATGGAAAAACCCAGCCCCACTATGGGCAGCACCGTCAGGTAACAGTCCAGATGAGCAAGGAGTGGCCGAAGGATGAGCATCCTTTGATGTTTGGCCTTCCTTCTTGACTTCCAGCTGATTTCTCTGGTTGTTGCTGCTGCTTCTGATTCCTTCACTGATAGCTGAACCAGTCCTAAGCTTTTATCCCGGAATAGGAACCAGTCAGTGGCTCTTCAAAAAACATCCTGGCTTCCAGCTTCTAATGCCAGATTGGGACTGCCCGGGCTCAGGCCTTGTGGACTGAGCAATGTTACTCTCCCTGTCCCTACACCAAGTGAGAAACAGACACTGTGGAGCTACTCTGACTGTGGAGGCCCCCAGCCTCAAGGACTGACTAACTACTGCATTAACTCTTAGGAGTGACTCTCCTGTTATTACTATTTTTAAGTTGACTTAATAAATTCCTTAACAGCACAAACACACAGACATACTCACACACATTCACACACACACAGACAGACAGACACAAACACGCACATAATACACTCACACACATGTATTCATACACACATACATGCACACACATACATACAGACATACATGCACACGCACATATACACATACATATATGTACATACACATACATACACATTCTCACACATATATATGAACACACACTTAGATGAACATACATGCACATACACTTGACACTCACACATATCTACATGTTATGCATGTATATGCATACATGCACACACATCACACACACACATATAAGCACACATATCATATGCACATAAATGCACACATACATGTACACATACTCATATACATATATGAACACACATACACACTTAGTCACACACACTTACTCGCCCTCCCATTGGTGCTGTTTCTGTAGAGAGCCCTGATTAACACAGCCACATTGCAAACAGACTCTTCCTGTGAGAATTAGAAATATTGTTACAAATGGTGCTGGCACAACTGGCGGTTATCATGTAGAAGACTGGGAATTGACCCATTCTTATCTTCTTGTACGAAGGTCAAGTCTAAGTGGTTGAAGGATCTCCACATAAAACCAGAGACACTGAAACTTATAGAGGAGAAAGTGGGGAAAAGCCTCGAAGATATGGGCACTGGGGAAAAATTCCTGAATAGAACAGCAATGGCTTGTGCTGTAAGATCGAGA
>LR749561.1:2415339-2521499 GCA_902729485.2 Mus minutoides | reverse complement strand
GAGAGAGAGAGAGAGAGAGAGAGAGAGAGAGAGAGAGAGAGAGAGAGAGAGAGAGAAGAGACTCTTGGCATCCAGTAGAAATAATGGTGGCCTTTGAAATGCAGTGGTTGTTCAATGGGAAGCCCTGGCTGGGTCTTGATCTGAGCTCTGATTCTAGGTGAGGTGGCTGAGGACAAGCCTTAGAAGAGAGGGCAACACTCAAGAGAGGACAGAGAGTGACAGTTTTGAGAGTAACACATAATTTCTTTTACTCATTGAGTCAACAGTGCCTCCTTCACAGCAGCCTGCCTTCTTTAACACTGTCCCCAGGATACCTCTCTCTGACTTTGCTTACCTCTGATTGTAGAGGCCTGAGAGCAAAGTTGAAGGAATTATCAAGCTGATCAGAGAAGAAATTGGGCTGTCCATAGTGGGTTTGGCTTTTAGTAATTTACAATCTCTTTAACATGGTGGTGCAGAAGCATAAAACATTAAACCATTCTAAAAGATTTGAGATAAGTGTGTGCCAACACATGTAAAATTGTTTACTTTGGAGGTATATATCTATATATTACACGTGAAAGGTGTTTTTAATGAGATAGGTTTCTCATTCTTATTTCTCAATGAAATAGATTATAGGAGATAAAGGTTTTATTTCAGATTTATTTTTATCTACTTGTTTGTGGTGTGTGTGTGTGTGTGTGTGTGTGTGTGTGTGTGTGTGTGTGTTGTGTACCATGCATACAGGTGTTTCACATAGGCCAGAAGAGGGTGCCAGATCTCATGGAACCTGAGTTTCAGAAAGTTATGAGCTAGGAGACATGGATGCTGGGTACCAAACTCTGGTCCTTGGAAGCACAAACGTGTGGCAAACACTTGGTAAATATTTAATGTCCTTATGAACTGTACTCACTCCACGTCCAGCCCCCTCCCCTCTTTCCACTTCTGAGAAAGTAAGATCAAGATGGACGTTGAAGATGGCAGCCACACAGATGTTGAAGCATGAATTTCAGATGTCTGCCAGTTGTGGAAATGTGGAGATTTGATCTTGAATGGGAGTTTAACACTGCAACCTTACATGGTTGAAAAGATTCCCCAGGAGCAACAATTTCACATCTGCATAAACAGCTTTCTTATAGCTGAAGGAAAATATAGAAGGAACGGAAATCACCCTGGCCAGGGCTAACGAACGCTATAAAGCAATCACATCTGAATGAGGATCTTACTTCAAATCATAGACTTTTCAACTTCAAAATGATCTTTATCTTTCACGAGAGACAAATTTAGATTGTTAGGGATAAGATCCCTTCGTATTTGCATTTTCTGCCAGCATATGTATTTTGTCTCAATGGGACTTGAAGAAAAAAAAAACAACACACTTGTGGCAGGATTGGGAGGGTGGTGGAAAAAAAAACAACAACAAAAGACTTGATCAGAAAGTTTACTTTTTAAAACACAAAGTCATAGAATAATTGATCCTGAGGTTCTCTATTATATTTTAAATGCACTTTAGACACATGGGATCTGTCTATTCTTAGGTTCACTTTGAGGATCCAGAAGGCTCAGCCCTTTGGAGACTGATCTTTCCCTTGCTGCTGTGGCTACTGGGGTATCTCTTTTGCTTAACAGGTACTTTCAGACTAAGTTTACAGAAATGTCTTACAATATTCATAGAATTAGGGCAACTGAAAGTCCAGTGTGCTAAGTCACTAGGTGTTCGTGATTAATGAGAATACAGGCATATCTTTCCAAGTCCAAGGTTGAAACAGTCTGAATATCTGCATCAAATGCATGTTATTTATTTATTTGCAGAAATAAAGTTCATTCAGCATTTTGGGTAAATATTGGATTATTTTGCTCTCAGGAAACTTCACTCAGTCATGTCTTTGTTGTCTACAATTTGAAACTAAAAAGCAGTTGAACTGAGAAATACAAATACAGGCTTGCATGATCCTGTTTTTATTACAACTCTTAAGTTTATATGGCAAAATGGGGAGCTTTATAGGTTTTACTGTGTTTTAATTCACCTGCTTATTAACTCCATCTCTTAAAAATATTAATTTGTAAATTTGAAAGGAATGAAGCAAAAATTGTCTATTCATTTGAAAGTTGGCAAAACCTTTTAAAAGGCACACAAGTCATATGGAGAATTTCACGTCTCCTGTCTCATTCAGGGAAACTTGTCAAAGCCATTCTCGTTTTTTTTTTTTAATTGTTTTATTCACTTCTAAAAGACTGAGCAGTAGTTTGTTCTCTTACATTCAAGAGTGGAGTGTTAATTTAAGAGACAGAGCTGCTAAGATGTGAAAGCCTTTGTATTTTTCTCCTGACACATCAATGGCTTAGGCAGACATGAGGGAAATATGTTCTCTTTAAAGGGAAGGGCTGAGGATGAGCAGAGATAAAGAAAATGCTACCAATATGTCTTCAAACCAGCTGGAGAGCGGGTGAACCACCAGTGAGTTGGGTCTTCATCGAAAACTGGAAAACAGCCAAAGAGCTTGGGTTGAATAATAACCGAGGACACAGGGAGGCCTCTACAAGTTCTTCTTTACTTGTGCCAGCTCACTAGATTTCTACATAAAACCTGTGAGGAGCCACCAAGCCACCTCCTCTGTGGGTGGATTAAGGAAAGAAATAAGAGACCACGCCACTCATGGTGGTCACTCTTGGAATGTCCAAAGGACCTGCTACTGCCTTG
The DNA here is from genome assembly GCA_902729485.2 of Mus minutoides. NCBI lineage: Eukaryota > Metazoa > Chordata > Mammalia > Rodentia > Muridae > Mus > Mus minutoides. The sequence continues at coordinate 2,518,819 of LR749561.1, read as the reverse complement.
TCTTCCCACACTGGAAATTAGAATGGTCACTAAATGGTTTCATCCCCAGGCAACCGACGTGGTTTTATCGCCATCTTCTAAATGATCTAAAGTAAAGATAAGCAAAAAGAAGGAGTTTCAAAGCTACTTTTGTGTAGCAGTAATGATGGCAAAGATTTTGGAACGTAATTTTGGATTTCTTTTCAGTATGGGTGGACATGAATGCTCTCCTTCATACATTTGCCAACCTCTCAATTCCCCTCAGGAAGAAATACCCACCAATCAATCAGTCAATCAATCAAACAATCAATCAATTATAAGGACCTGCTACTTCTCACTATGGAGCATGGAATTGCTCAAATCAGAAGCAGCTCAATAGCAAGATGAAGTTCACTTTCTCAAATGTCCATCTGTGTATTGTGTGGGTGTGTCTAGTCTTCCGACATGCCCGTTGGCTTTTCTTAATATTTTTTTTGCTTATATTTTTAACACATGTGACATTTCTCTGTCCATCGACTGCTATAATGCAAGCTCAAAGATTTACCTTTCATTTTTAGAAATTATTTGTTTTGTTTTTTGAGATTATAATGCAATTACATCATTTCTCCCTTTCCTTTCCCCAATCCAAACCCTCCCATGTACCCCTCCTTACTTTCTTTTAAAACATGTCCTCTTTTTAAATTAAATGTTGTTTTATACACACACACACACACACACACACACACACACACACACACACATTCCATTCCTATTTACATAGATCTAACCTTAGTCTCTATAACATTACCTGTATGCATGTTGAACTAAACTGCTTAGATTTTAGGCTTTTCAAATGGATTTTATATTTCCTTCCCAAAACTGTTTTATTTTTCTTTCACCCAATCTCATCCTTACTTTCTTTTCCTGTGTCACTTATTAGGATCATTTACTAGCTCTTTACAGTTGGCTGCATTCTGGGCTAATTGAGGATTACAGATTAGCATTTCTCTGTTCTCTCTCTCTCTCTCTCTCTCTCTCTCTCTCTCTCTCTCTCTCTCTCCTGTGTGTGTGTGTGTGTGTGTGTGTGTGGTCTCATGGAAGAAGTACAGTATGCAACTGTACACCATGGAACACTGGCTCACACTGCACATCCCTGAGCTGAGTGTGAAGTGTGTCATTTAAAACATTATTAGTAGCACATTGGGAAAAAAACAAAAAACAAACAAACACAGGTAAAATGCATTTTCTTTAACCTATGATATTAAAGAGCCACCAGTTTATTGTGAAATCAATATAAAGCTTTATTCGTATTGCTATCTGGACATTGTCTCTGAGGTTAGCTTGCACTCATCTCATTTTGAGGACTCAGTGTGATAGTGACAAGAGTTTGCTACAGCTCTCAGCTCTCTGCCTCTGTGGGGTGACCCTCTAGGTGAGGATTTGTGGGATGAACTGCCTGCTGCCCCTTGGATCCCTAACTCCCTAGGGAAGACACCCTAGAGAGGTTACCCATATTTGTGAGTTTTAGTACAATCCAGTCTATTCTGCCTGATATATTTTTACTTTTCCCACATAGAAACCCACCCTGCCCACTGCTTCGTGCCTCTTTTTGCATAGAGCGTATTTCAGTTCCAGCTTCAGCAGCTATTCTCAGTACCATAGTATTATTTTTCTGTTAGTTGTATGTCACTACGTTGTCTGTACAAGCCCTACTTTATTTAACTAATAGCTGCACTGAGGCACATTTAGAGCTGTTTCCATCTGGACAATACAACAAGCCAGGCTATGGTAATTATTGTTATAGTTATATCTTCTGGTAAGTAATGGCTTAAAAAAATCCACTAGTGATTCTTTTCACCTGAGACTTTAAAGAAGGATTATTATTTAAAATTTACATTTAGTGTGTGTATGTGCACATGTGTGTGTGTGTGTGTGTGTGTGTGTGTGTGTGTGTGCATCTGCCTGAGTTTATGTGTACCATGAGCATGCAAGTAACCATGGAGACCAGAGGGTATGGGATGCCCCAGAATTACAGGTGGTTGGGAGCTGCATAATATGGGTTCCAGAGAAACACAAGTCTCTGGAAGAGAAGCAGTTTTAACTTCTGAGGCACCTTTCTAGCCCCACTGTGATTTATATTTTTGGAAAGTCATACTCCTGAAAGCTGAGTGACCAGAATGGAAAGGTAGCAGTTCTTTTTGTGGCACTGGATAATGTCTCCTGATGGTTTCTTTAAAAGTATCCTCATAGTCACCTACCACCTGACCTGTTCTGCAGGATTTTCAAGGCTTGTGTATTGCTGAGTAAGCCCTTTTCCATACTTGAGTTGGATAACCGTATTTACTAATGACAATTTCGAGAAAATGCTAACAGCCTTCCCCCTGAACTCAGCCTTCCATCCCTAGTAACCGGCAGCACTTCTGTCTATGAGCTTTGAAAGGTGACACTTTACCATAAACATAATTAAGTATCCTGTCATTTTCATTTCTGAGATTACATAGAAAATATATTACTTTACATAGCCGTGTAATCGACTTTAATCTGAACATTCTGATTCTTCGAATGTAAAGTTGAATGCGTACCTCTAAGTTGTTGCACATCAAATATTTCCTAGTTTCCTCTTATACAGTAGAAATAGACTTTGATCACTGTCAGCCTGAACTAAAGTAAAGCATTATCGAATGCAGTTAGTTAACCATTAACAGGTCCTGTCACAGTGTCAAAGACCATGTGGGAAACTGTCTTTTGGTCACAAGACAAAATGTGTCATAAAAACTGAACAAGGCATTCTACATTTCTTGTATAAAATATCATTTCTAGGCATTATGGCTACATCCAGACAGTATAAAACCCACCGAGTACTTCTACAGAAACTTTTGATGACTATTGACTATATCACACGCTCTGTTACAAGTCTTGTCTGACAGTAATTTAAGTAGAAAACGAATAAAGGCTGGCTTCTTCTCTCCTGGATCACCATTTTTTACTTGATGACTGAGTCAATTTTTCATTCTAGAGGATTCTCTTCATTCTAATTTGCCTGTTGGTCCCTAATTCTTGTTATCATTCATGCTTGTGGCATCTTTCTGTCATTCCTGGAGAGGTATTGTGAACTACAGGCTTATTCTATTTCTCTACACTTGTATGTCATTCCTAATACACACGAGATTTGCATTCATTTGTAATCATTGTTAGTCACAAAAATTACCTGCAAGAGGGTTATTATAATAACCGCCATTTTGCCCATGAGTAAACGGAGACCTAGAAAGGTTAAGTGACTTACCCAAAGGCATAGAGTGAGCTGAAGGCAGAGGCAGACTCCTCAGAGGGCACCTATTGTTCAGCACTCCCTGCACCAGGGCCTCCAGGCTGCGCTTCTTTCTTCCACACATCACATTTTATTACCCCTTACCACACAAACAACTCTTTAAGAACTTGTGACATGCTTATAATGCAAGGTTACAATAATAATTTATTTTATTGTAGTTCCCTTTCTTTTTAAAACGCACCATTCCAAACACTTGGAAATGGGAAACAGAGAAGTCATTCAGGGGTTTCCTTGGAACAACTGAATGGAATCATTGAAGAATCCAAATGTGGGTCTTGTCTTTTCCCTTAGGGGACGGGCAGTGGAAAAGGGAATCCACACATTTTTCTAACTCGTGTGCGTTTAAATGGTGGGAGATGAAGAAGATATACTAATAATTAGAAGGGAGTGCTCTGGCTTTAAAGTCTTTATTTATTTTTCTATTTTTGTGAGTGTGTGGTTTGCATGCATGCATATATATGTTTTCATGTGTGTGATTCATGTGCATGTGTGTGTATTGTACATATAAATGTGTGTGCACTTGTCTGGGGAGGCCTGAGTTGAAGTCGATAATTACCCTCAAGGACTCTTCCACTTTATTCATTGAGGCAGGATCTCTCAATCAAGCCCAGAGCTCTCTGCTATGAGGCAGGATCTCTCAATCAAATGCAGAGCTCTAGACTATGGCTGCTCTGTGTTCATGTGTTTTTGATTGTCAGTCTGAGAATAATGCTGTTTCTCATAGACACATAGTAAAATATGGCAGTATCAGATTTTGGGTGATTTTGGAAACTCTGTCCTAATTTAAAGCCAAAATTCATTGAATGAAATTATATTTAAATGCAACACAAGTCAGCAACTCAAACATCAATTTTAAAAATTGCTCAAATATCCAAGCACCGTACAAACCAGCCATGTACTGATTTGATATTCCCGCTGAGGAACGACGGTAGAAATCTATTGAAAGTCTCTGTTTTCCATAATTAAAGCATACTTGTATACATGAGCAGAAGACTCTATGTATAGTTAAACACTTTAATTCACAGCACACAATAGTCTGGCTGCTGAGTCCAGGTGTTTCAGGAAGCCATCATGGGTACTGAGTGGTTTGCTGGTATGCATGGTGTGAAGTGCACATGGCATGTTCAGAATCATGGCTGCAGTGCAGCTGAGCGCTGACAGAAACACCTCAGGTTCACTTTGCATCTGTCTTTGAAATAAGTTTAGGCTTCTGCATGTTCAGGACCCCTTTACTGTTGGCAGAATATTCATGGCCACTGCTACTCAGTTACAACAGCTTCAGGAGGCAGGATTTAGAGTATTGGGGACATTAATTTCAACATATCCTTTAAGTTTATTTGACTCTCCAACTTATTCCTGAAGCTATTCCAAGTAATAATAATATGATAAAACAATATTACAAGAATTGTCAGAGAGGGGAAAAAAGTTTTAGCTGTCAGTGGTCAACAAACATTACGGAAGGATGACTTATGCAGTGTTCTTTTATGGCACAGACAGTACTGTTTTAAACATGAGCTTTTGGGAGTAGTTAGGGAATTCTGCAGTAGGGCATGTTTCTGGAAATCAACACCATCTTCACCTAAAGCCATAGGCTAGAGCTAGGACAATACTATCTGAAGTTGCAGCTCTTCCTTCATTTCCATGGTAAAGACTTCTTGTCTTTGCAGAGGGTATGAACCTTGGAATCCTGCTTGTGAGTAGTTGCTGGGTTTGAAAGAGACTTTGGGCTTCTCTTCCTTTTCAAATAGGAACATAAGATTTTCATAGGGATCGTTGAAAAAAGCATGAAGGGTGTGAGTAAAGCTGGCATTTGGCTTAATTTAAAGGCCTAATTTAGAACATATACCACATTCTTCTAGCCTCCAAATGGTTTTTCAGTAACTCCTTGGCCCAAGGAGTTATCAATTATTACCCACCCTCAGGGAACAAGTCATGTGTTCAGGGGTAATCAGATTAACAGGGAACTCAATCCACCTTACCTCAGAAATAAGCTTTCTTCTCAGGCGTTCAGGAATAGCAGCCTGCGCACTGATCTAATTTTGTGGGTCTGCATAGACTCCTAAGCCGCTTTCCCATTTGGGGGTCACCGATACCTCGGTTTTGTTTTCTTTTTATTTCCAGGTACTCCAACTCCTTAGTAGGAAAAGTCAGAGAATAGATGTACCCTGGCTCAGACAACCGTAGGGAAAGTTAATTAAACATAAAGTCCTCAGTTTACCCTAAGCCCAGTATCCAATCGTTCCTGCGGGGAGCAGCACACCCAACACAATGCATGAGACCTGCGCCCCGAGGTCCCCGCAGAAAAGGACAGTCCAATCCACTCCCTTTCTGCTCCATCGCTGGGCTCCTTCTTCCTTCGTTGGCAAACCTTTTGACCAGTTTGTTGTTTCAGGCAGGGCTTTGCTCCTGAACTCCCCTTGCTCAGTTCAGGTAGCAGGGTCGACAGAGGAACAGTAAAATCAATGGATCATCCTGGCCTCTTGCCTCTGCCCATTTCTTGTTTCTCGGCTTCCGATTGGTGGGAGTAAGGGTGTTATCATTAAGCTGGGACCTGTTCACTGTCCTTCCTGCCTTGGCTTCCTGGGCAGCATCAGGGAACACTAGGGTAGAAAGTCTTTGATAACACTGGGTTTATCCTCATTTGCAGCAGAATGGGTAGAGCTTTGTGCATACTTTGAGATTTGATTTAGAAATAGCGAAGATCCAGCTGGTGATGTTAAGTATTCCATAGTGGGTGGAGTATCTTCTCACCTGTCCTGTTCTGAGCAGGTGGTTGGCTCTCCCAGTGGTCACTCTGATCTCCAAAAGAGTTAGGTAAATAGCTGGAGTGAAGGAAGCCACTCTTCTGACCCCTTTAAACTCCTGAGTTTAGGAAGCATGTGATTATCCAAAGCGTTTGGCAGTCCCATGCCTGCTAAATCTCCCGAGTTCTGCTTTTAAAGCCAGGTTTCTGACTGTAGCATTGGTGTTATTGTTAACTTTACATTAAAGAGTTCAGGTTAAGATTAAATCCCTAAGCTTGCTCCTCTCTAGACACCGATCAAGGGTAGAGAGGAGACTATATCAATATTAAATAAAATCAGAAAGAGCAACCCTGTGCTATTTAATTTTTTGAAGTTGAAAAAGATGGGTGTGGTGGTGGGAGCTCGCTTCTCTTGGGATATTGTTCCGGCTTACGAGGTTTCAAAGGGTGTTTTGACTGATAAAGTGTGTCTGCCTTCAGAAGAGACACAGCTTCCATCATTTTCTACTATCACCCCATTATTGACAGGGTCTGAGCTAAAATACATTTTTAGAGAAAATAAAAAATCAAGAAGGAAGAAAGATTTCTGGAAGAGAGCCCTTCTCCAGGCAGGGCTTCTTGCTTCTTTTCAAGGCAGGGCTGGACTGGGTGGGGAGGCAAACCCGACCCTCCAACTAGGGCCTTAGGGGCTCTATGACACAGGCCCATGGCTCTATTCATCCCGCGCACCTCGGGAACCAAGCTCTGCTTCCCTCCAGGATCACCCTTGCACCCGGCTATTGTTCCTGTCGCCTGACTTCTGCTATGCTAAGTTCCAGCAAGGTGATCTGGAAGAAACGCTGCTGGCTCCCAGGCCGCGACTCGCCTTTTCTGCGGGGACCTCGGGGCGTAGGCGTCCATGCTTTGTGCTGGGCGCGCTGACCCGGTCGCCTGCTCCCCGCCGGGGCGATTGTTCCCTCATTAGGGCGGCCTGGAGCTGCGGAAAGGCTGGCGGCTCTTTCCCACAATCACTGACAATGTGTGGCAGCAGACGTGTCGCAGAGGCGGGAGAGGAGAAATGGAGACGATGTGCCTGGCTGGAATGGGGCGCCCGAACGTTTCTTCCCACGCCGAACAGGAGACTCAAAGTCCTCACTGCTTTTGACAATGTTGACTAAGGACTCCTTGGAAATAGATCAGGGACAGAACCTCCAAACTCTGACAGAGAACTCCACGAGGAGTTCCAGAGAATCAGAGACAGTGAGCCAGCCTGCAGGTGCGGCTGTGCACAGGCACCAACTGTCTGGTGCAAACAGATTGAACTCTGCCCTGTGGGAGCTGGGGGGCATCCGCGGGGCCACAGGCTGGAAAGAGCAGGCAGCTGCGAGCCAGTCCCAGGCAAGACACTTGTAAATGACCCTTTAAAAGAAGGCATTCCTGGGAGTGCAGCTGTCAGTTCCCAGCCTGCTTCTGTAGTCAGGGATCTATCTGCCTCCTGCCTGCCCTACTGGTAGCCCCAGTGTGGCCCTAGTGTGCTCCTGACCATACTCCCAGATGGATCTCATCTAGGCAAGGGAGTCCCAAAGTCACACTCTTCCACATCTCGGTTTTCTTCCTCTGGGTCAAGGCAGTGAGGACACTGAGCCAGACAGCCCTTTTGTCTCACCCCCACCTACCCAGGCCAGTCCCATTGAAAGGGCCTTCTCTAAAACTCAAATAAAGAGCACAGCTTCAGAGAGACCGAGCTCAGGCTCAAGGGGAAAGGACAAAAGCAACTATCTCTGTCTCAGCTCTTAGATGTATACAAAAGGATTCTTAGTCTGTGAAACGCTATTTGAGTTGTAATGCAATACCCGCCCACAGGGGTTGCATGGAAAGTGAATTTTGCGAAGGGTGAAGTGGGGATAGTTCTCGTTATTTTATAAATATCAGCAGCTCCTCTTATGTGAGAATGAAAAAATGTGTAACAGCTTTCTTTTTGCATTAAAAAAAAAGTAGATCTCTAATGGGGGAAGCAACAGCATTTAGCAGCTGATAATTTAAAATTAGGCGCCCCAATGAAAACTTGTTTAAAAAAGATTAGAGATAATATAAACACACATTTCACCTTAAAACTTTGCCCCAAACAACGCCTATTTGCTTCTTTAATTGAACATAAAGATGCAATGGAGGAAAACTCTTTCTACTTCACAATGTTGTTTGTATGAAATATTGAAAGGTGTTATTTGTATTTACTTTGATTACATGAAAAATTTCCAAGTACTTAGAATTACTATTATGGAAGAATGGGTGATAATTTTCAGCTCACAAAATAATGTAAATTCTTTTTTTTTTATTTTTTTATTTTTTCAAAATACACCAAATACCTGGGGTGGCCCATTGTCCTGTTTTTGATCTTGTCTGGGCTAATCCAATGGTGCTTTCATTCATCTATTAGAAATAAGAGGTTGTGAGTGATTCAAATGCAGGCGAGGATTTAGTTTAGTTATGGGCTTTTGTGTACCTCTCACTTTTAATCAGATGGCTTCCTATTGTCTGTTTATCTTAAAATCAAATGCACGAAGCCTCCCCGTTTCAGAAATATGATTGTCTCAATTTAAGACTCATTATATGTCTGCTCAAGTCCATCCTGACTGGGTTTTGGTGGAGAAGAGTTCTAATTTTTGGTTTTCTTGGAGTCTGTTAAATTCCCGAGCTAGTAAATCTGCACTTGATCTAGGCCCAAACATATTTTGATTGTAAATAAAAAGTCCTCTTTCACGATGACGTTCACCGTGCAGCTGGAGCCGAGTAATTTTTATACAGGTCTCAGCAATCAATAAAAAAGCCACGGGAGGAATGATTTATCTTGTTGGTTACAGAGACTGTCACCGAGAGAAATTGTAAAAGATCAATTTACACAACCTGGTGTGAGAATGCTATTGATATAACATGGTTGATCGGGTTCTGGTTGTCTGTGTGCAGGCATTGAGAAAGGAGCGCTGGGCAGCCGTAGGCAGGCCAGCCAAGGTCTTAATAGACTGTGCTTCATAAAGTAGATACAGCCAATGACCACTGAGGTGGCAGGCAGGCTTGCACCCGCATTGGCTGCACTCTGATTACTTCCTTTAGTGGTTGGTGTCAAGCATCCTCCCCCATCCTATTTTGCCACCACCACCACCACCATCACCCCCCACCATCACCCCCCACCCCGTGAGAACTGTTCACTTGAAGTCTCCCTGGCTCAATTACAAAGAGCCCCTTTAACCAAAGGTCTCACAACTTGGCTCTCTTGACAGGAAATAAGGAAAGGAGCCTTCCTGGAAAAAAAAAAAGCCCAACTTCCGCCTTCTGAAATTAGTTAAATGAAGCTTATCGACAGTTGGGAGTTGAGCCTTTGACAGTTGGATAATTGCAGTTGGTACATTAACTATGTTCAGCCAGTGCTGTTTGTGATTTAAGTGAATAAAACTGTAAAGCTTAGGTACCCCCAATGAAATACTAGAAGAAGTCCAAATCTTACCGGAAATGTTATATTACAAAGTGAAAATTTTACATTATAACATTCTAGTTGAATAAACATTGAGACTTTTAAAACCATGTTGAAGCAATCTTAAATCCGAGACAAGTACCACATTCTCAGGAGCATTTCTTGTGGTTTGGTTGTCCTTTTCAAATCTTCTCCTCTGTATTTGGAGCTTCTGGAAGCACACGGAGTCAAGTCTGTGTCCACCGTTCTCAAACGCAGAAGTTTTCCAAATGAAGACAGACCTTTAGTTGAATTGGTTTGTTTTTCTAATTTGTAATTCTTTAATGTGATTACAGAAGATGGAATTATATTTACGGTGAAATCATAACAACAAACCCCCATGACTCTGATGGCTTCCTTATTGAAAGATTACCATACTAAGGCAGAATAAGGAACCAAACCACACAAGCACACGTGTCTCTGTAATTAAATTATTATCTACACTACCACATAGCATCAGAATGAAAACTGTGAAGTAGCCTATGGTATAGGACCAACGAAGCCAAGAAAGATGACGAATGTCTAGCTCACACTCATATCTGTAGTTTTATGAATAATAATCTCTTGTATTGTTTTGCTCTTTAGAAAAGTGTTTTCACCGGGCGTGGTGGCGCACGCCTTTAATCCCAGAACTTGGGAGGCAGAGGCAGGCGGATTTCTGAGTTCGAGGCCAGCCTGGTCTACAAAGTGAGTTCCAGGACAGCCAGGGCTATACAGTGAAACCCTGTCTCCAAAAACCAAAAAACCAAAAACCAAAAAAAAAAAAAAAGAAAAAAAAAAGAAAAGTGTTTTCTTGTGCATGTGTGTCTACAAGCTATTTCATATTTAAAGTTTACATTTTAGGTGTACATGCATGCATGGTATATACATGTCTGTGTACACATACTCATTTTACCTGGAAAAATGGGTGACCCTTCCTTAGGCATTCTGAACACCTTTTTAGCCATGTAAAAAAATCAACTATTTTGGTGAATTGCAGTTAGATAAAATTTTATTATAGTGGTTCAATTAATGCTTATTTGTTTCTGTTTTCTGAAGGGTTAAGTGTGATAATGACTTTTATATTTTGGTATATTAAAATTTCTCAAGAGCTCATTGCCTTTACGCTAGCGACAACTGGTCTTCAACTTTCTTACTCTCCCTATCATTAACTGAGCATAAGAAGAAAATGGAGCTAACAATTTGCTTTACTTTCACTTCCACCCCAGCTCCCTCCCAGCACACAGTGCCGCTTGCTTCCTGCATCAGAGATGCCTGGGATCTGGCAGGAGACAGCTCAGTTCTCCCTATAATATCCTCACGTCAGCACTCACAGGGCAGAGCTGGTGAGCATGCTTCAGCACTTCTGTAGAGCGTGTTCTCTCCAGATGAGAAAAATCATTTTTCAGTTTCCTCGCATCTGGATAAGACATGCCTGCTCACATCTTGTCTTCAGCCCCATGTCTCTCTTTCTTTCAAATGCAGTTTCTAGTCCTGCCAATCTCCCGATGGGATGGCTGCAGGTCCCATGATGCTCCAGTACTGCCTGTTCTCTGCCCTGGCATTCCCATCCTCACCCTCCCACCTCCACCCACCTAACCAGATCAGCCCCTCCCTAGCACCCTACTGATCCCAGTTAAATGCAATTTCCTGCTTTTGATAAGTAGACTCTATCCAGGCAGAACAAAACAGAACACTCTGATACAATTGTCTCATGGCCAAGGGCATGGGTAACTCCCACCCTTCCAGTCTCCCTTTCAGTCAAACAATAAATGCATTTTCTGATTTTCATTCTTGTATTTTTCTTCAGACTCTCCTGGAATCTTAGGGGCAGTGTTTGCACATGCAAAATCAGCCTCTGGTTGAAGCCAAGACCCCTAGCATGGGGCTGTTTTGGATAATTTCACCCACTCTGTCAATCTGAACCTTTATAGACATTATTGGTCTTGAAAATGATCAATAATCAGAAACACCATAGTTCAAAAGTTTAGAAATTCATATTCACATGGGACATAGTCTTCTACTAGAGCGTGCCTTATCTCTAGTGTATCCAATTATCTAGAAACATAGTTTGTCTCTTGCCAAGTGATTTCTTCAGGAGCTATCCAGCTGCAACTCCTCCTGGAACACTTTAGGCTCTTATTTGATAATCATTAACACCATCGTTTTGCCTCTGTTTTTCTCAATGTAGTTGAAGCAGATACTCGTGAATAAAGTCTTTGGCAACTTTGTATAATGATAGGTATGGTAGGGTAGATGGAGGGAACTGGGAAGTTATCCATTATGTTTATTCTATATTGGGGATGTTCTTGTCACTCTGAAAACAGTAAGGGGAGAGACGATGGGATACTTTTCTCTAAAAAAGCTTGGAACTTGGCTGGTGGGAAACTGTGCTCATCACTAGAGAGTAAATAGAAATCTTGACAGAACTGACAAGGTATTTTTCAGGGAAGTATGATATCATTAAAGGCTGCAATTATGTGGGGGGCAAGTCAGGCAGAAATAATTTGGTTTAAAGAAAAGAATAGTGTGTTGGTGATGAAGGGAAGATTCAGTTGATGCTGGGGAGGCCAGAAAAGACTAGTACAGTCTTGAGACAGAGGCCACATTACAGAGGTTGGTGAAGGAAAGCTGGCTAGAAAGATAGAATGTTGGGTTGTTGATTATATTGGTAGGTCTAGCAGATGTTTAGTAAATGTCCTGTGTTGAATAAATGAGTGAATTTGAGATAGTAAAATGGAAACCCATGAGCGCTCTGGGCAGTAGTTTGACATAACTCAGAAAATCACGTCATCATATTACTTAGAATGCAGACTTGTTGCCCGCTGGAGTGTGGCAGGGCAGGGACAAGCAGATACGGAAGGCAATGGTTTATGACTCCAGGTGAGAGATAAAGAGAACCTGGATTAGAATGCCAATGAAAATGGGAAAGTGGACAATTTTCAGAAATTTCAGAAATAGATCCCAGCCAGCAGCAGTCAATGGGCAGCTTGTACAGGATTGATGTTAGGGGAATGTGACTTCTGTCCATGAGTCAAAGGCAGGTCCCCTGGGAGCCTAGAATCACAGGGGTATTACAGCAGGGCAGACTTCCTGGATTGACTTCAGGAAGGGGTATTTGAAGGGTCATCTAGGGAAGGCAGTGTGGACATTTCAAGTAAAAATATCCAACAGGGAATCAGACATTGCAGGGCTTGCCATGTGTCTTAGTCAGGGTTTCTATTCCTGCACAAACATCATGACCAAGAAGCAAGTTGGGAGGAAAGGGTTTATTCAGCTTACACTTCCATATTGCTGTTCATCACCAAGGAAGTCAGGACTGGAACTCAAGCAGGTCAGGAAGCAGGAGCTGATGCAGAGGTCATGGAGGGATGTTCCTCACTGGCTTGCTTCCCCTGGCTTACTCAGCCTGCTCTTTTAGAACTCAAAACTGCCAGCCCAGAGATGGTCCCACCCACAAGGGGCCTTTGCCCCTTGATCACTAATTGAGAAAATGCCTTACAGCTGGATCTCATGGAGGCACTTCTCCAACTGAAGCTCCTTTCTCTGTGACAACCCAGCTGTGTCAAGTTGACACAAACCTAGCCAGTACTCCATCCAAGCCTGAAATCTCAGCTACTCTAGAGGTCAAGGCAGGGGATTCACAAGGTCAGGATCTATCTGAACTACAAAGGGAGTTTGAAACCCCCTTGGGTGAGTTGGCCAGAGTCTATCTGAAAATAAAACATGGACAGAATGCTGCAGATCAGGTGTGGGACGCTTTCCAAGCACACACAAGGCCTTAGGTCTAGTCCTTAGCAAAGCAAGTAAGACAAAACATCAAAAGAGTTAGAAATGAAACCACTAGACTTTGATTGTAAAATGGGGCCATGTTAATTTCATATTAACCGACCAACCCAGGTAACCCTGCGTGGACAGAAGCCATACCCACAAGCATTTAATAGGGATTCACAGAGGAGCATGATGCGTTTAGTCACATTACTTATTCTTTTTAGTTATAAAAGTAGAATATGCAGATCAAAGGAGCATAGAAATAGCACATAAATATAATGTATGCAATTTAAAATGAGCGAGAGGAGTTTTTAGACTAAATTGAGCTGTCTCATGTTTTTTAGAGTAAAGATCTCATCTCATTCTAGCAATTTTTTTTTTTGATGAAACTTAAAGACGTATGGATTGAGCAAATGAAAATTGCAGCAGCTTTTCTTACCCAACACGGTGCCTTGCATCGAAGGCTCAGCAGTGACTCGTGTTTCATAACCTGGTGGTTTTGGACAGAGAGAAAGGTCTTCTCAGGAAAAATGAGTTGTTGAGTGGATGATAGATATAATGTAACTAGGCCTCAGTGGCAGTGATTAGGCTACAAGTTTCAGGCATGTCACTAGGCACAATGGTGCTGCTGGTCAAGCGCTGGATGGTCTTGGAAAGCTAACTTTAAATTTAATCTTTGTCCAGCCAAATTGGCACCAGAAAATAAAACATCAAAATCACTTGTTTGACATTGTAATAACAATCACACAATTATTGACAAGATTGCCGATAGATTGTGAAAAGGATATCTTTCTGCAAAGAATGATTTAATCTTAATTCAAGCAAATATCATTTAAGATAGAAATAATAGATAATGGTTAAATAAAATGAGGGGAAAAACAAGGATTAAAACATTAAAAACAAAGTGATTAGATTTGTTAGTACTCTTTCATTCTCTCCTGTTTTAATTTGGTCTTGGGTGAATAAGTAGAACATCTACTTATTTATGAATTAAAGTCAAGGTTGCAATGCATATGTCATTATATATATATATATATATATATATATATATATATATATATATGTGCTTGTTCATACACACATACACAGGTTCAAGGATCATTAATACAAGGAGAGAAAGATATGTTTGTAGTAGCATATTAAGCATAATATTACTACTGGTTAGAATGACACAATAGGTTAGTACATTCAGCCTGCTGAGACTTGTGGAATCTCATTCCATATTACCTTATGTTATTACTTGATCTTATGTTAAGTTCGATAAAACCACACCATCCAGATATACCTAAAAATAACATGAAACCAAAGAATACTAATGTCTTCAAAGAGAAAGACCATTAATGTATGATTTCCATAGAATAAAGTACTTGTACCTAGTAAAAGTCGTAAACAGAGAAGAAAAAAATATATCAACATAAGAGTCCGTTGTTAGAAACCAATCCTTGCAAACATCAAATAATGTTTGTTTTGAGAGTCAGTAATAATTGTAAACCCTTTCAACACTGTTGGAGCTAGAGGAGGCTACAATACAGAGCTCACAGAGAGCAGAAGGGCCAGGAAGATGGTTCAATGGTTCAGTGGGTCAAGGCGCTTGCTGCCCAGCTTGATGACTTGACTTTAATCTGTTGAACCAAAATGGCAGAAAGTCCTGGCTTCTGTAACTTATACTCTGACCTTTACACATATGGTATTACATGATTGCTATCATATACCAACATACAAAAAGCAGATACACAGACAGCTCCCCCATACTCAAATGAATGTGAATAAATACATACTTATAATAGAAAGGAGAGAAATCACATCAGCAAAAACACTGTGTAAGACAGACTAGTATAGGATAGACTAATACTGGCTCAAGACAATCTGCTCAGCGTTGGGTTTGCTGATTTATAGCATCATATCCTGGTGGCTTAGTACTGTTTTTAATTATTATTGTGGTAAAGTATGTATAATTATCCATCTATTTTAAGACTGCAGTTCAGTGCCATTCACATTGTATATTCACACTGTTATGCAAGATCATAGGATCTATGTCCAAAACTCTTTCACATTTCCAAATTGAAACTTGCTATTCCTTAAATCCTAACTTTCCATTCCCCGTTCTCTGTCCTTTGGTTTCACCATTATACTTTCTTAGTGTTATGAATTTGACTACTCTAGCTACATAAGTGGAATATTGTAAAAGCTGTTTGTAGTTTTGTTTTGTTTTGTAACTGGATTATTTATCTCAATATGGTGCCTTAAAAGATTGTTGATAATGTCATATAAGGACAGACTCTCTTTTTTTTTCCAAGATGTATACACACACACACACACACACACACACACACACACACACACACACGAAACACACGTGTGTGTGTGTGTGTGTGTGTGTGTGTGTGTGAGTGATTTAAACATTTTATTTGGCTCTTACAAATAATGTTGCTGTGACTATAGGTATTCAGATACATTCAAAGATCCTGCTTCTGATCATTTTGGACATATATCTAGAGGTAAGGCTTTTGGATAATAGATTTTGACCAACTGCCTTACTGTTGTCTTGAATTCTTGTGATTTTACATGGTTATCACCTATTATTATCATAGGGCTCTAGTTTTCCCATAGCCCAATCATAGTTATTTTTGTTCTGTTTTCACGGTAGCTCTCCTAGTTGATGAAGGCACTGGTCCTTTCCTTATGTAATTGTTTTCCTTCATGGAAATGGAAACTAAGACCCCCGCAATGCCCTGCAAGCGCTCTACCTGGGACCTACATCCATGGCCACTAACCACGGACAAGGTCTTAGGCCCTGAGTACCTTTTCTGTGTGCATTGAAACGTACACACGATTTAGTCTCAGCCAATCATCTCATGAAGTTAAAATGTAAATGCAGATTGTGGAAGCACAAGATCATGATGGTGAAGAGAAGCCATGATTCCTTTCCTTGCAAGAGAAAGGAATGTAGCTGTGCCATCCTCTGATTCCTCATTTCTTGTACATGGAACAAAAAACTGGAGATGGGAGTTGCCTGTGTTGAAGGCATTAATGGTCCAGCTTCTCCTGCATTGTGGAGTTTCAGACTTCCAAGTGGACTTGCCTGTGTTGAAGGCATTAGTGCTCCAGCTTCCTAGGCATTGTTGAGTTTCAGGCTTCTTAGGCATTGTTGAGTTTCAGGCTTCTGAGTGGCCAGTTGTATTATCTGTTATTCCAGGAACTTTTCTGCTCTCAGATGCTGAGGGATACACATGCTCTCTCCTCCTGAGCTAATGTTCTTCCCTATTTTCAAATCTCTCACCTTCTTCTTCATATTTAGTAGACATACAAAAAGGTTACTTCTTGGGGTTGGACTTGGAGAAATAGTTCCGTGATTAAGAGCTCTTGCTATTCCTCCAGGGACCAAGGTTCAGTTCCTAACACCTACATTGCACTTCCTATAACAGCCTACCATCCCAGTTACTTCTGGTGTGTGTGTGTGTGTGTGTGTGTGTGTGTGTGTGTGTGTGTGTGTGTGTGTGTCTTTTGCATTATTTCATACCATTTCCTAGTCCCCATTCAGTCACATGGCTTCAGAAGCAAGCCTGGAGCAGAGCTCTCTGGCCCCTGTCGACTACGTCATAGTTTACACGCCAAGGTAAGAAAGAACATCTTTCCCATATTTGCCTGCGTCTCTTCATCCAGAGGATCCAGACACTGATGATGCATTTCAGCTGCTCAGTGAAGAATGAACAAAAGCTACTTAGGAGAGAGCATGCTGTCCTGTTCCATGACAGGACTGTGAAGAGTCTGGGAGAAAATGAGTTCAAGTCCTTATGCTTGTGAGGCAGATGTGATTAAACCATTTCCTTAGTCCTGAATTCTGAGAAGTTTTATTTTTTTCTCAGTAGGCTATGGGTTACTGGACAAGACTTAAAGTGGTAGTAGCATTTGCTTCTGACCTTTGAGTCAGGACATGGTTTTCAACAATGATAATTTTAATCATCTGTTCTGTACCAAGGGTGAATTAGGTTCTTAGTGAGCGTGACAAAAGACCATACAGTCATTTGACCACCCAAGCTCATGGCAACCCAGTGATGTCCAAGTGCAAGGGAGACTCAAGAGGAGTGTAGGACGGTGCTGTGTGCTTTGTAAGTATTTATAGAGTCTGTAAATGTCCTTCCTACTTGAGCGATGTAATTTGACTTCATATCTTAGACAAATATAACAGTAGAGATGAATTTTTTCCTTTACTTTAAAAATGCTTTAGAAGGTCATGTTTCCTAATGTTTTTGATGATTTTTGATAATGGTATTAAAGACTGTGAATACTTTTGTCTTTCTCACCTAGTTCTTTTTAATCTAAAGGGACCAGGGCAGCAGTCAGTGAAGTGTGCTTTGATTACAGATGGGAAGCAGCCAATAAAACCAGTTATTTAACAACATCATTAAAAAAGCATTTGAGAAGAAAAAAACAAAACTTTAAATAGCATCTTATACTTTAAGTAGTATTTCTCTGCATTCTCTATGAAATTTCAGAGGCACGACACTAACTGTGACAGATATGCCCTGGCTCATACATAAAACTAGTATCTCCCATTAATAAGGCATTCTGATTATCTGATTATTTGCTCCTTTGTTTTAACACCAGGAACATTTAAACCTTTCAAAGGGAGGGAGGGAGGGAGGCGGGAAGGAAGAGAGGTGACTAAGAGGGAGCTGGGGGAGGGGTTGACAGGACAAAGACTTCTCCTTGCTCTTAATGTTTAAAATCTCTGCTGTTGTTTTATGGGTTATGAAAAACTTCCAAGCTACAAATTTATCTCTTGCCATTTTCCCCCAAAGGAGGCTGACCCAAATCCAACCACAGAAGTGGAAAATTTTCTCTAAGCTTTATCAAATGGCTCCTACCAAATCCAGCTTAAAATTAAAAGCTTCTCTACCAGAGGGAATATATGTGCCTTCAATAACTGAAATGTGTTTTTACTTTCTATTACAGAGGTCAAAAGGTTCCTAAACAAACCAGATTTATCAATTATTTAGGGCTGATTTCTTCTGAAGTGGCATTTCTGATATATTATTTGGTAAATTCAATGTTCTAGGGCTGCCAGCAGTATTTTATTCATAACAAATTTCCTCTAAACTGAGTTTGCTGGAGCAACTTAATTTCTACTATCGTGTTTGCACTGTAAAAAAATATCAACAGAACTGTTATGGTGCCTAACTAGTGGGCTTTTCAAAGAGAAAATTCCCACATAGGTGTGCTTGTTCAGCACACTCCAGGTCTTCTGTTTATTGCTTAAGAAATGAAGGACCCTCTCTACTGCAATTTGATTTTTTTCTTTTTCCTGCAGTTCCTAGAACTTCAAAACTACAGAGACACCTTTCAAGTAAAAAAAAAACATTTTGTTCAACCACATTATTGTCCTGTGTGTTAAACTAAAATGAGATTGTTAAGATTTTGATTAAAGGGTTTTATTTTTAAGTGAAGGATATGTAGGTTTGCACACTCATATGTATATGCCAACAAGTGTACACAACATGGGCCGCCCGCATGTGCGGATGCCTGGGCACTCTGAGGGGGGTCAGAGCCTCCTCTCATGAACATTTCTGGAATCTTGATGGATCACTTGGTTTAGGACGCTATGTTAGAGAATTCAATAACAGTTTATAGACCAACTGCTTTTGATTCTTAACACAGTGCACAGCCCATGTAAATATTATGTTTATTATATACTAACTGAACATATATTGGGTTTCTGCCTGAAGTCTGCCATTTGGTGTATGCAGAAAACATTATAGCTTAGCTCCTAAACTCATTTGAAGCTGTGTTAACTGAAAGCGGCCATCCAGAAGCTGAATCTTTTCATCTTAAAAATAGCAGCCACCCCAGCTCCAAAGCAGTAGTAGGTTTATTTATATTGGTGAGCAAGACACATCAAAATAATCAAGGCACTCTGTGGTATATCCTGTTTTAATGAAAGCCAACTTCATCGTAGCAAAATACCAAATTATATTTCCTTTACCAACACGAGTTTCTCTTTTATTAATGTTGTTCTTGGTATCGGTTTTGTAAATTCAGGAGGGGACACAGGCTCTCCTCTGATTTCAGCAGCCCATTCAAGATGGAAATAATGGCAGTTAGATTTTCTAGATGTGTGCTGATAATGAAATGAAAAACAAAGGAGGAACATGAACTGTATGCAGGACAAGCAAGCTGGGCAACCTGGAAGGGAGTCATATGGCTGGGAGGTGGGCAGACCTGAGCAACTTTGACCTCTGAATGACTGACTGGCTAATGTCCAAGAAGAGCCTGGACTTGCGCAGGTGTGTGTGTGTGTGTGTGTGTGTGTGTGTGTGTGTGTGTGTGTATGCATGCATGCGTGCCAGTGGGTGGTCTGGAGGCATTATTCAGGGGGGTTAGGCTTCTCTAGTATATCTGAGACCTGTGTAAGTCTTTATGGAAGGAAGGGTTCCAAACTCTCACCTGCATGCTGTATTCCTGGACTCAATCCACAGTAGTGCTGGCTGCGTCCACTGCAATAGAAACACTGTAACCTTCATTAGCTTGCTCTCCAAGGGCTTCTGCTCTACAGAGTCAGAGGTGGCATGTGTTCTGTGGTGCGGATGCCATTCTTATCACTCACTGCTCATACTGCACAACAAGAAATCGGGGTGTCTTGGTAGAATTCTCGTGGGGACACTTGGGCATGGGGATGTTTTTATTGAATTAATTAGCCAATATTTTCTGTTCTACAAGGGCTGGAATATTCTTTGAGAACTGGTACAGTTTTGGTGCACAGTGCACACAGGTCCTTTGATGGAGGGGGCAGCCAGTTTTTTGAAAAAAATTGACTTTTACACAGAAAGCACACATTGCTCTGGAAGTCAAAGGTTTCTGTGTTCTGATGAGAAAAGGAAACTTGACCCTGTGTAGGAAGATTCTATTCTGACTTTTTGACTTTTTTTATGTAAAATAGTCTCTCGAGAGGAGCAGATTCTATCACTTGGAGCACCAGGTCAGTATTTGATGAACTCTCTCTTATGAACAATCAAATGGTAACATGGAAAGATTTCTTTTGTTTTTTATTGTTTGTGTTTTAGGAGGTAGTCCTTGTAACTATATACATATTCCCACAGTAAGGCACATTGCATATATGTGTACATGTGCAGATGTGCATACACACACATACACAAATCAACACATGTGCATACATATGAGCAAACATACATACATACATACTTACATACACATGCATAAATACATGCATATGCACATACATGTATACAAATGAGTACATAGATACATATATATACATTCATGTCCCCATGCATGTCCCATACTCATACTTCTACCTGGAGATGCCAGTATTTTTATGTCCTTTCCTGTTCTTCGTCTACAGATCATTAAATGGCTTGTCTTTATGAGATAAGTAATCTTATCATCTCTAGGTTATTTATAATGCCTAATAAACACACAGTTGTTACTCTGTCATTTAGGTAATGATCATAAGGAAAGGGGAGAGTCTGCATATGTTAAATGCACATATAAGGTTTAGGTTAAACAGCATCTGTTATGCCAGCAAAAAAAGGTAGACCAGAAACAGGAAACCAATGGCATTCTGGCTAGACTGCATATCTCAAGTATCAGTGTCTCCAGTTGAATAACTAGTGGGTAGAGAATAGATCTTCTGAAATTCAGAACAGGTGTATAGGGCCTGACGTTATTTATGCATTTATATCTATCTGCCTGTCTGTATCTGTTTGTCTATCATCTGTCTGTCTGTCTGTCTGTCTGTCTATCATCTATCTGCTTTTAGTGGAGCAATGGTTTTAGTTCACAGTTCCATGTGATAGCCCTTCATTGTGAGGAAGAAGTCAATTGAGTGAGGATGCCCACTTGTTGCCTGGTTACGCCAAGGCATGAACTTTGACATCCTTAAAATATCTTATTACCTGGCTGTCTCTTTTGCCCTTGGGAGGGTTCTCAGTACTTAGACTATCCAGAGGTTTCAATTGAAAATATGAACCAGCATGGTAGCCTTCCATATCCATGGTCCTGAATGTGTGGTGACAGCTATAAACAGCTCAAAGTGTCACCTGCTTGCCAGACTATGAAGTCCAACCTATAGTAGGTGGGTTCACTAAACATGTACAGATATTTTCCTTATCATTATTCCATAAACAATGTAGTATAACAACCACCATTTTCATAGTATGAAGAGTGTACAAGGTGTTATAAATAACCCAGAGATAATTAAGAAGGTTATTACAAATAATCTAGGGATTATTTGTTATTTATAGGATATGTATAGATGCCCTGTAATTTAAAATATAGTAACTTGAACATCCTTGAAATTTGGAATTGAAAAGTGGTCGTGGGACCCATCCTCTCAGCTTCTCAGGGACCATTGTCAGGACAATTTCCCATATTAAGTTCCTCTTGTGTTTATGACTGATGGTCATGTGCAGAGGATGGGAGACCCCAGTGCCTTAGCGGTGTCAGTCATAGGGCAAAGACCAAGCCTGCCTTTCCTTTTTCTTCAAAGGAAAAGCCACAGTGTAATCATGGAAGAATAAGAAATTAGGGTCACCTTGGATCTGGTACCTGTCAGTAAAGATCTCTTATTCGACCCAGATTGGGAAAAGTATAGAAGCCAGATAGGATACACCAGACCATCACTGGCCACCAAGGCTGTCCTGGAGGAGAGGCAAGACCGGGACTGAGCAGTACTTTCGAGAGTTTTCACCTCTCTAGCAGCAGCTGTATCAGTTGCTTCTCTGAGGACTGGCATCACTGACTAAACATCCTTTCGAGTGCCATGCCTCTCCCTGCTTGAAAATTGTCAACCAGCCTATGATTGTAAGTGTAAAAGGTTATTTCATGAAGTGATTTTTTTTGGGGGGTGTTATTTTTGGTTATTCAATTGTCATTATCATATCTTACTATCATATTTTTATTCTGGCATGACACCAGTGAACTTCAACTAAACCAAGGCATTCGCCAAGCTGGAGAAACAAAATCACACACAAATTAGTTTTAAGAAATTTGACCGTAAAAAAACAAAACAAAACAAAACAAAGAAATTTGATCGTAGTAAGGATGTGACCATAATGCTATGTGAAGATACAACTCTGGTATTAGATATTAAAATTATGCTAATTATTTTTATTATTGTTAATATAATTTTCCTTATAGAGAACAGTTTTCCTAAGTACAGGGTGGGGGAAGTCGACTATTTGTGTCCATGGCTTTAGAAATCTTTAGTAATCTAATCAATAAGTAATTATTCAATTAATACCAGCATGAATAGCATATGCTTCCCCCTCCTTTCTCTCTCTCCCTTCCCACCATACACACAAAGCTCTACAGGTAGAACGCATGCTGTATTTATAAAAAGATTCACAGAATGCACACAGAATGAGCAAGGGCTAATGTGGTGGTTCTCTCACTGTGGGTTCTTTCTCCCTGTTTTTGTCTAGGAATCCAGTCCTGCCAATCTAGTCTTTAATAAGCTCCATATGCGGAAAGCCCTTTAGTGTATCACTTCTGCTTAATTTCAACTGCTTTGTCAACTTTCTCAGTGAAGTTTTTCGTGTATCTGGATTCAAGTTTTATTGGCAAATATTTTACCAGTTGTTATGATTATCTTAACAAGGAGACAAATAGATACTAGATTAATCCAAGTGTTTTAGAGACAACTCAGTAAGTTTTAGAGAGAAGTGTTAATTTTGTGTGTAACACATATAGAGAAAGCCACACAATGTTCTATGATTTACATGGTGGAGACAATAAATTCTTGTCATTCAACACAAGTGTCACCCTGAAGCCACACTACTGTTGACTGTCTTGAACACCCTTAAAAAGTGGGAGATTTTCTGAGGTAATAGAACTACCCTTTACTATTGCCATTCATTTATCCAAGAGTGCTCTGCTAACAAATAGCACACACACACATGTGTGTGCTCACGCGTGTGCATGCACGCATACACATGCACACACACACACATACACACATGCACCCGCACATACACAGGAAAGCACACGCACACACACACACACACACACACACACACACACACACACACTCGCAAGCACACACATAGGCAAGGCACACAGAACCAGGAACTCTTCAGGGTTTTTTCAACCCTGCATTGGTTGGAAGCTTTCACAGAGGAACACAGCCTTGCACCAGTGTGGCACTCCCCAAAGTCTCCTGCATTTAGGTGTCTAGAAATAGGTGAAAATTTCCCCATCATTTCCTTTTGGAAAACACCCAAGTTTATGATCATGTTTACTTTTGGGTCCTGAAGACTGTGTAGATGCAGGTTCTTGAGTTCCTCTTTCTTTCTTTCTTTCTTTCTTTCTTTCTTTCTTTCTTTCTTTCTTTCTTTCTTTCTTTCTTTCTTTCTTCCTTCCTTCCTTCCTTCCTCCCTCCCTCCCTCCCTCCCTCCCTCCCTCCCTCCCTCTCTCTCTCTCTCTCTCTCTCTCTCTCTTTCTTTCTTTCTTTCTTTCTTATACATTTTATTAGATATTTTCTTCATTTACATTTCAAATGTTATCCTCAAAGTCCCCTATACCCTCCCCCTGCCCTGCTTCCCACTCCCACTTCCTGGCCCTGGCATTCCCCTGTATTGGGGCATATGGAGATCCACTTTTGATGATGATCTATCTCCTAAGTCCCCAACTCCTAGGAAGGGTTTCTGTTTGTTGGACTTGCTGCTGGGTGTTGATGTCCATGCTGTGAAAAGGACAATCAGACTTCCACTCTCCCTCTCTTTTCCCCTATATCAACTGCCTCTATTCTCAGCACACTCCAGGTTAAGCTCTTGTATCATGTGGGTGGTACCAGGCCAGGCAATATTTGCTTCTCATCTATTGGCTGGGGAGGTCAGATGGGCAGTTTGGCTTTGCCATTACTGCATACTCTAGTAGATCATGATGCTTTTGCTACTGCTGTCTCTCAGGGATTTGGGATGAAGGGGTCACTGGATGTAAGCATTTTTGGGGACTTTTAACTGTCAAAGGATCACCATAGCTTTGTCAGATTTTTTTTTTTTTTTTGCCTTTGTTTCTTGAATGGCATAGGGAGTCAGTACCTCCATGTAACAAAGGAAAAGCCAGCTTTATGACTGGCCAAAGGTCTTATAATTTGGGACATAGAGAGAAAAAGTAAGCAGTAAACAAAGCTGAAGTGCAGCATCAGAGTTTCTCCTGGTAGAGAGATCAAAGGCAGACAGGACTAGAGTTGTGTGTAGTTTAGGTTGTTCTCTACTTTAGATCAGTGGGACACATCAGAGATATTGATACATAGTTGATTGACTCCTGAGTTGAGGTCACATTGAGTTACTTTACTGTCAGTGAGGTAACCTTACACACTCACTGAACAAGCTCCATTTGCCTTAAGAGAAAATTTCTACAGGCCATGTACATTTATACCCCAGGAACTAAAAAAAAAGGCTATGCTTATATGAGAAATACAAAATACTTATGCCATTTAACAAAGATGCATTTCCCCAAGCTATGATAGCATGATGTCAAAGGCCAATGCAGAGCACAGCAGAAGCAACCAGAGCTCAGGCACTCCAAGCTTATGGTAATGCTCAGTGATGGAGTGCTTCCAAGAACAGTTTTGACATACTTTGCACATTTGCACACACTGTTGCTGGCCCAGTTGATGCTTTTGTGCAAATTAGGAAAGCAGACTCTGGGCTTAGTGACGACCCAGGCCAGTGCTCAGTCACAAAGATGGCTCAACCAAGAGGGCCTCTGCTGGGCAGGGTATGGTGTCTACAACTATAAGACAATTGCTAGCCATCAATGATAATAATAATAATAATAATGACAATAACAATAATAGTAGAAGTTGTAATAATAATAATTCCTCACAGTAACTGCACAAATGCTACCTATTTATTTTCTAACACCATCTTGAGTGGTAAAGATTTTGTTCTTTAATTTAAAGTATTAAGGAAAGTGCACAAGTCAAGTGACTTCCATAAGGCTACCCCAATCTAAGGAGACAAGATGAAGGTCTCCTGACCTTTCGGTTTATTCTTTGTAATTCTGTGAGCATCATCCAGATCCCAGATGTATATCCATCCACACATGTAGCCATTAGTCATTCACAATGGAGTGTTTTCAAAGGAAGGGAATCTGCTCCTTCATCTGCGTTCTACAAACCTATCATAGCATTTGACATACACTAAGTGTGCAATGAATGTTTGTCACGCGAGAGGCAGAAAGCATTGGCTGTTCTGCTCCTGTCATTACAGACATGTTCTGCTAATACATTTGGCTGCAAATGATGACTGTCAAGCTCTGCCACCCTTTCTTGCTGCCAAAACTGTGGGCGTGGCCAGCCTCATACAGCTTCGTTGATTGTGCCGAGAAAGACAGTTCCCAGTTCTACTGGCTAAAGTTCCCTAGAAAGGGCAAGTTAAAACACACACACACACACACACACACACACACACACACACACACACACGCTCACTTCTTGGTAAATAGATGGAGGGTGCGAATGTCTGCTTGGAAAGTGATGGATCTACATTTCCGCCACTGTTGGAAGTCTGGTGTTATTGAAGGCTTGATATTCTAGAGGCAGGTATCTGAGAATGTGGACTCCATTTATGGAAGATGTATGATCGCTGAGGTTTGCCGTAACACTTCTTCCCTCTCATTGCCTGAGAGTTTACCCATCATATCTGTCAGGCTGTGCTAAAAACAGAAAAATAATCTTGGAGAATTCCTGAGAGTAAACTGGCTCGGAGCTCCACCCCTGGCATTTACTGGCTTATTAGTAACATTCATTTGGAATCCCTGAAGTTGCAAAGAGGAGGAAGTTTAGCCTAGATGAGCTCCAAGTTTCCTCAGAACTGTGACTTCCCCTAAAATTATGGGTGAGGCATCAGAATTCATTAGCCAATTGGGGCAGTTGATCCTCCTAAAAACTGTGTGTGTGTGCGTGTGTGTGTGTGTGTGTGTGATTATGAATAACTCAGTCAGAAGAATGAAAATTGTCCCTGAGTTTATCTTCCATAGGTCTAAAAATATGGGGAGTCAGTGAGTTACACTTATGTGGCTCATAATAATGTCATAATTGAACGATCTATAAATGGCATTATGCAGAGGAATTCGGAGCAAGCACAGCTGAATGCTCTTCTACTGGAATCTTTTCTTTCTCACAATTAAATGTCATTATGAGGGATTCTCCTCTATTTTATACGTAATCAGGACTTGTAAAGTCTCAATATAAACAACATTTTTATTTGATCAGAGTTCATTACGAGAAGCAAGTACTGTATAGAAAAAATGTCTGAAATTACACTGTGGACCAGAAGTCAGAATTTCCTCAGTGGAAGGGGAAAATGGCCGCCATGTCAAGCGTGCATACCTTTGCAATCTGGTACATTTCCTTATGTGGCCTTGCAAGGGCTTATAAACCACAGGAATCAATTTCTTTTAAAAACACGTTTTTCAGAAACTTATTACGCACTTTAGAGATATATTATATACCTTCAGCGGCAAAAGAAGAAAAATTACAGGTGCAGAAGCAGCCCATTTTTCTAGCAGCTGAAAATGATGCTGTGTACTAGTCACAGGGGAACAGTAAAAATTACGTTCCGACAGCAACAGGGCAGAAGCCCACAAAGGCACAGCCGAGCGAGTGGCATGGCCAGGGAGTGTGCTAATAAATCAAGATAATTCTCTGCCTGCCTTGAACTTAGACCCGGCTACAATTCACTGGTACAGAAGCAAAAAAAAAAAAAAAAAAAAAAAAAAAAAAAAAAAAAAAAAAAAAAAAAAAAAAAAAAAAAAAAAAAGTCTGTTAGTGGAATTCAGCTTCACTGGGGGGACGTGATTAGTCACTGGGCAGATTGAGCCTCGATTGCATCTAAATGGTCCACTTTATGAACCATTTATCTTCTGCTCAGACCATTTTCATTACACCAAAAACTGATGCTGAGCCACCAGCTGTAAGATACAGCCTGGTGAAAATTAATAACCTTTTTTCCCCCCTTCTGCAGGACTCCTGCATATGTGAGCAGGAGCATTTATCCCGGTTCTGTTGCTATTTGCATCACAGCATCCCTGGCAGTCTTTCAATTTTCTCAAGTCTCTTAGCCTTTGCCCCCTGTTTCGCTTTTGCAACACAAACAATCCATCCTGTGCATTTAAAATTCTCTTAGCGCCCTGACATCACG
This sequence comes from Mus minutoides, assembly GCA_902729485.2. Taxonomy (NCBI): domain Eukaryota; kingdom Metazoa; phylum Chordata; class Mammalia; order Rodentia; family Muridae; genus Mus; species Mus minutoides. The sequence continues at coordinate 2,491,388 of LR749561.1, read as the reverse complement.
ATATAGCCTTAGAGCAGGGAGCAGTTTACACAGAAAGGGCTCTTATTAATTCCTCTGTCCTGCCTTCCTGCTAAAATATAGGGATCTTGAGATTACTGCTGGGTCCCTTAAAGACCATTTAGAGCTGTGCAATTTAAAAAAGGAGACCTTTATTAATACCTGCTTAGGCTACTGACTGCGGGGAGGGCAAAGGAGCTCTGGCTGTGATGGAAGATAGTCTCTTAGCGAAACAGAGTCACGTGACCGATAATTCAAGGCCTGCCTATTGAGCCTCTCATAGCCACTGAGATATATGCTGATATGATTACAATAACATACAATGAAATTATGGAGTATTAATGGTGCTTAACCACTGTCAGGCATTAAGCAGAATTAACACGAGCCTTTTTCTGGGCAGACGTAGTTTTGATAGGGCTGATTAAGGATTTGGCTATCTAAGGAAACTCATTATAGTATTAATTAGGGCACAATGAGCCCAAACTGTGTTGTTTTGGCGTATTTCACATGGGGCCACGTGTTTGGTGGGAAGCTTGGAGCTCTTCGCATCAGCCCTGGAGTTCTTGGACACCATACAAGTTGTGTTTTCCCTAACAGATCCTGCAGCATCTTCTGTCTCCCCTCTTCCTCTTTTAGAGCATGCCAAAAATGATTTTGGTAACTAGTTTTATTGATCCCTAATGAAGAGTAGTTCATTGTTAGAAATGCTAATAGGTTTTCAGAAAAAAAATATTTTCTGTGCGTGGGTACATTTTTGTGACATTTAAAAAATTGAAAAAATTTAATGTTTAAGCATTTGATGGAACCAATGTGTCAGTTACATGTGTGTTTGTGACTGCATTATGTTTTTTAAATATCTTTAATCTATGGGGAGGCAGGTGGGAGAATAGTCATTACTTCTTTCATTTATGATACTCTTTTCTCACCACAGTTAGCATTTAATAAGGAGAGAGATGATTTTGGAGTCATGAATTAACACTCTCTGCCAGAAAGGATGCTTAGCAATGTAATTTTAGGAAATGCCTTTTGAGATATGGACCATTTGGTGACAGAGACCACAAAGATTCCAAGTCAGACCATCTCTGGGATCAGTATGGGTACAATCATCATATCAGCAAGTGCAGATGTAAGGGAGTTGGTGCTCACCTTGGGTTAGGGAAGACCACCTACTTTACAATCTCCACTGTTGCACATTGCAATTGCAATGGTCTCATACTGAGTTGCAATTTCTTCGAGGCCCAAATGAATCTGGTAGACTATGCCCATTCCCGTGCTTTAGACCTGGCTGGTGTCAACTACTTAGCTGTGTGTTTAACGGACCATAGGTAGCTGGGCAAAACTGGAGGTTTTAGAATGCTCAAGGACATTGACCAAATTCCTTGGGGTCATGGGTTTTCCTATAAGACTGGCTGAAAGCACGGGTGAAGTCATTCTTAGCTGTCTTCCATCACAAACTTCTGATCAAAAAGGCAGTGATCAACCTCAGCTAAAATCTCCATGGCCAAGCCACCATGGTGAGAAAGAGTATTACTATCTCAAACTGAAAGGAGCCCAGGAAACCTGGTATGCAGTAATCATATGCACCAAGATGATTGCTCCAGATGTCCCCCTTCTGTCATGCCTGGATCCAACTTTTAGTTCAGAAGTCAATGGAGCAAAGACAACTTCTTATCTTCTTTGCACAGTGTGCTGGCTGGACAGGTCTCTAGCAAGCCAGTGCAAATGGCCATTCCTGAAAAGATTAAGGCTGTAGCATTTAACTTGGAGATGCAAGCTAAGTGTGGCCACTGACCTTGCTTTACCATGCTGCTGATCGTCTTCCTTAAATAAAGGCAATGAGACATGGGAGCAACCCTGAAAGACGGCTCCACTGTGCTTTAAAAAGTACAGCAATGGGGATCTTGCCACCTGGGAGAAAGTGTTATTGAATTTGTTAACGTGGCTCATAACGTGTCACTTATAAACCCCACACTGTGGACACATTGGGGGTTTTAGAAAATTGTACTCCTGTTATTTTTCTTTGCTCGTATGGCTAGGAGAAGATTAGCCTAGGCTAGAAGCAGTTGAATGAAAGTAGCTGCTAGCCAGGACCCCAGAGGTTTCACTTAGCTAAGGCAAAGGACCAGTGTAGGTGCAATAGAAAAGGCGCCCAATTTAACAAGGAGTCCACATGTAAGGTGATTTTGACTTTAGTGTGATGCACAAGCAATATTTATTCAGTAGAAACCAAATTCAACTGTGAATTTGACTCTTTTTTTTTTTCTGTGGGTTCCCCCTTGGCAGGGCTGGGTAGTGATAGGTAGCTCAATTCCCATTCTGCCTCTTCAGCCATGATAGGGGGCAGACAGTACTCTGCTGTGCTGTCAGACTGAGATGTCCAGTAGGTTAGGTACAATGAATTCATGTCCTAACTAGAGTATCTTCAACTTAAGATGACGCTGTTGGGAATCTAGTCACTGTATGTCTGTCAAAGAACATTTATAAGCAAATTAAAGCCTAAGATGTGGCTTCTCTGGCATGGAGAAGATAGGGAGATATGCAGATGTAAGGGAGTTGGGGAATCGTCATATCCTCCATCCAGATGTTTGTAAAGACATTCCTTCTGTCCATCCACAGTGAGGTATGCTGGCGGTAGCGTCCAGTGGTCACAATCTGCAAGGACTACGCTGTTAGTCACAGAGTGTTACCCTGCATCTTGCTACAGGCATGGTTGGATCGACGCAGAAGCTTCAAGGGGAAAAAAAATTGTTTGCTAAGGAACTGCTGGGGATTGCAAAAAGCCCTTAAAAGAGATATTTCCTCTGCTTCTGGAAGGGTGTAATTTTATATCCTTCATATAAGGATAGGTTAAGGGCCTCTAACAAACTGTTATTTATATAAATCAATTTGAGAAGTATCTGGTGGAAGCCATTCTTGGGAATTGTGCATGAGTTAGGGGCGAAGCTGGGGGACCCCAATGGTCAGCAAATCACAGCTTGCCTAGAACAGGAATCAGCCAAGTAGCTCAGCGGGACAACCACCACGTTGGCCCATGCTTAGTGAGTTCTTTCACGTTTGCAAACAGTGCACTGGAATAGAGATATGCAAAGTGGGAAACAACCAACCAGACACAGTCAGGCTCCTCAGAGGCAGCAGAACATGGAACTCATTGATCAGTATAGGACTTGAGAAGACCTGTGAGTTTAGTGGAGGGCCAATATAGCATGGACACATGGAAGCAGGTAGTCAAGAAATAGAATCATGGTGAGCTTTTCTAGAAGCCATGCCTGGGATAAGGAAGCGTGTGCTAGAACAACTAAGGAGAAGACCATAGGCAAGAAACTGGCCTGTGGACCAAGAGGACTGGTGCTGGGGATGAGTCATGAGTCTAGCTAGGTAACCAAGTTGGAGATGGGAGGAAGACTTGAAGATCATGTCTGAGAGGGCGATGGCAGCCATGATGAGTTCTAAAATGTAGAAGGACATGGGCGGATAATTGTGTTGGGAAGCCCTGGAGCTGAGCACGTAGCGGGAGGCAGTAAAAGTGCAGCTGTGTTTTCCAATGTGGCTTCCAGGTTCTTAATTTTAGACTCTTGTGAAGTATCTTTCAAAGTCGTCTCATCAGCTCACGCTTTTTCATCCCTCTGCCCATGAATCTTTTTTTCCCCCTACCCACTGAGGATTTCCACACGTCCCACAGCCTTCTTTTCATTCTCGCCTCTCCTATGATCCTGTGACTTCAGTAGTCATGGCATTTAATGTCTCTCATCAATGCATGCTCAACACATCTTCATCTTCAATCTCTCTGTAGCTACCAGAACACTCCTACTGCCATCAGAACTGGCTCTGCTGCTGACATCCTAAGCCTTCATTGGCACTTGCTACCCCCCTCCATGCCCCCCCACAATTCCTCTTCAGTGCCTTTTACTTGGTCTTTGAACTTTGCCCTGTATTTCCACCCATGGCCACCCACGGCCTCCCAGGGCTTCATTTCCTGTCCAATTCAGCCAGACTTCATGGTTCATTACCTTGACCTCCCCCACATCACGCCCTCCATTTTCTTCCTTCCTCTTCCCGCTCTGCATCACAGGCATCTCTTGATGAACTCCTTGACTTTCCTGTACCTCCCAAGCTTCAGGCTGTTTCTGTCGCAAGCGATTCGAGCTTGCTTTGCTGGGCAAGCATTCTGGTCTCCATTCTCTCCATGGTCACCATCACAAACAGTCACACTTTCAGGAATTTTCTTCTGTTTTACTAGCAGAAATCGAGGCTTTTTGTAAAATTGGGCCAACTTCCTTTTCAGAGTGACCTTCATTACCCACGTGCCTACTTCTTCCTTTCTCCACCCTTCTCAATCCCTTCTTTATCTGCATTATATTTGCATTGAATCCCCCAGGTTCGGAAGGTCTCAGATCAGCAAGTTCCTCAGAGGCCTGGGCCACATTTCTTTCTTCTTGCCACTACATCTTCAAGTGGCTTCATTCCCTGACTGGATGTCCTGGTGACATTCTCTTCTCCAACTCTTTGGAGCTCTCAGGCACTGCTTGGTCTCCTCGTCTAGCTCTACCTGACCCTCACTTCAGATGCTTACTTGGTTTTCCTGTCTGTCTTTTACCTGCTTTCCCTCCTTGCTTCTTTCAGGGGCATCTCATATCCTCCCCCAAACTTCCACCCGAGTGGTACGCATTTTTGTACAAATTTTAAAATGTGTCTCTTGAACTCCAGTAAGGTATGTTAAATTACCTCACTGATTTTCAAACTTATAGTGAGAATCCCATGAGAAGCTCTGAGACCTAACCCCAGGTAGTCTGGTTTATGAGTCTTAGGGTAGATTTTGGAAGAAGGGTGTATTTGTATTTTTGAGTACTAGTTAGATGATGGTGAATATAGAGATCTGGGAAAGACATAATTGTGAGGTGGATATTGTTCCTTACATTTATATCAACTCTTCCTCTAGTGAGAAGACTGGCCGTTGACTTAGATCACTTCTTAACCAAATCTGCCTGTGGGTTCTAATTTTTAAATATCCATTATTTTCCCTCTCTTCTTCATATAAATACTACCCACCAGCTACTCACTCTTGCCTGGGTAGCCCTATGCCCATAATGAATTGGTTTCTAATTTGCCTGCCCCTTGTCCTAGCTACACTACTAGGGGGCTGGCAGTAAACCCTGCTCTACAAATCTTCCTCCCCAGACTTTCTAAGTGGGCCTACTAATGGCGCTGGTAAATGTTGAGTCTCTGCATTAGACTCAGGGTTTGCCTATGCCTCTCCACCTGTCTTCTGCCTTCCCTCTGCAGGGACCAGATGCCGGCAGCCCTGGTCTAATGAGGAAAGGCCACTGTTGCAGGAGGCTTACACATGGTCTACAAACAACACACTTGTAGTCTTAGTTTATTGTTTATCAACATACTCTTTAATCCAAATTATCCTTTTCAAATTATTAGATGAAGCTAGGAACTAGAGACTCAAAAAGATGAAATGGGAGTAGGAGCGAGGGGTACAAATAAATAAGAGACTACAATATTGCTGTTCAGATACAAATGTTCCGTGAATGAATAAATGAATTAATGAGAGAGGTTAGTTCACCCAGGAGCTAGCTGATAGCATAAGAATGCTAGAGTAAAAACTTGAATTTTCACTGGTGATATAATATTGAAGTAGATATTAATTAGAACATTTGCCTGAGAGTCAGTCTGTGCATGACTGCACCTCTTGGGATTTTAATCTGTCTATCAGTAATTATATTGGCCTCTAAAGGGTGATGCTGTCAGAGATTAATGTGGGTGTGGGGTCAACTGAAAAATGGTGGCCTTTCTAAGGCACATACTGTGGTAGTTTCCACAGACTCTCATTGGCCCACAAAGCACCGTGATCTGTAGAGATAATGTTAAGTATGAGGTGAGTCCATGGTGCCCAGGAAAGGAAGGACTTGCGTTTTATCATTATGTTTTGAACTTAAGCGTCATATATGGAAGAGCATAGATTAGATACTCGATTTGCAGTTCTTGAGATAGAGAATAGTATTTACTTGGGAGGTAATTTAAAGACCAACATTGGGAGAAACAGGAATATCACAAAGAGCGCTCCAGCATCCTGGCTGTTCAGGTGGGAAAAGCAATTTTACTTTCTAAAATTGGAGGAGTCCTCAGAAGACTGGTTGTCCAGAGGCCATTCTCACTTACCCATGTATCTTCAACACCAGCTTTGCTCCTGGGCATCCTGTAGGCACCCTGAAATTCTTGTAACATTTAAAATATCTGAGAAATTAAGATTTATATACAGTTCAGAAAATTATAAATCTTATTTACCATGTGAGTAATTTTCAGTTTACTATGACACTCCATGTAAATAGTATACCTGTGATTTAAAATGGATAATTTAAAACTTGGTTTGTTAATCAATATAAAAAAGTAAAAACGTTTGTGGTGATTTACATACACACATCAGAGCGCTAAGCATTTAGTTGGAGGATGTAGATGGAAGGAAAGGGGAGAGCCCTATGAGGAGAAGTCTAAGCTTCACCCTCAACCCCCAGTTCTCAGACAGGACAGTGTGTGAGAGTGTTTGACATTAAAACCCAGCCTGCAGGTCATAGTTTAAAAAAGAGTGAAGTGTGTGTTTGCTTATTACACTGTGTCTTTTTTAGGTCTGTAACCGCAACAGTTTTCCCTTGGAGATCGTGGCAGCGTTTATTTCAAATCAATGTTGGAAATTAAATGGTAACCCTCAAGGGGAGGGCGGCGCCTGCAGAACTATGGCTCCCTATTAGAAATATCCTTTCATGTTGCTGCTCAGTACTCCATCCAGGGTTTGAAATTAATTAAAAGATATCCTTTCTCTAATCTTTAGATAATTAGCTTCAAAGATTTTCTTCAAAATGTTGTAATAACTTTATCTTTTATGTGTGAATTCAGAACTGTTCCTATCCAGACAATAATAATCCAGCGGTAGTTTGCAATTAAAGGGATAGAGGGTGTTGTCTGTCATTTGAGTGCCTGGGCATCAGTAGAAGGAGAGAAGTATTCACCACAACGTGTTTGTAGGCTCACATGCAAGACTCAAGGACAGACAGTGTCCCACATAAATTTCTGAAACTGGGATGTGGAAAGTGTCTCATAAGCTCTGTTTGTAACTAGGAAAGAGAAAACCATATCCAAGATAAGATGCAAATATCTGGGATTGCAGAAATGACTGACACCAGACTAAACCTTTTAATTTGTCTCTTGACTAAATTTAGAGCTAAAACGAGAAAAATGGCTTTCATTGTTAAGAATAAGTTCACATAAGTATAGGATCAGTGTTTTTGTGGGTTTTGTGCTTGTTTAAACCTTCATTTTAAGAAAGTTATTTTTCGTTAGATTAATTTAATTACATTATTTTCCCCTTTCCCATCTCTCACACCCTTCCTTGCTCTCTTTCAAATCCATGCTCTCATTTATTCATTTATTGCTGTTACACACACACACACACACACACACACACACACACACTCACTCACTTTATAACTTTCTCCAGCTCTAGGACTTCCTCAGTTGTCTGTCGTCCTTTGTTACTGTTTTTAGAGGACCCAACAAAAATGGCCCCACATTCCAAGGCATTTGGATCTAATTTCCTTCCTTCCAAATCCTTGTTGTTCTGGCTGACAAGTTAAAGGGCACAGAAATGACACCTTAGAACATACCGAGCCAAGTTCTAAGGACTTGTAGAGCTTCCGCCTGTCTTTAAGGATGCTCATTTCTCTCATTTTTAGAGTGTGAGGTTCTCCTAATACCCCCATCCTGTGACAAGCCCCTACTGGTGTAGACAGGTGAGATGTATATTGGCAGGATAGACTTCCAGATGGCCCCATTTCAGCTTAGGATGAATCCCAAGGGGATCCCACCTAGCTTAACTTGCCCACCCCAAGCAGTCAGAAACACGGAGGTAGACACTGCTGAGTTCTATGGATGTTTGTAATTGGCACAGTAGGCACTTTGAATATTTAGGAAATTTGTCCTGGGAGGAGCAGCATGGAGTGTCAGTATCTGCAAAGTTAGGGTCTGAGGACGGATGTCTGGCTGACTGGAAGTTACTAAAGCACCATTCAAAAAATCCCTCGATGAGCTATTGGCCTCCTCTGTACTTTTCTCTAACAACCCTTGGTTTGACCTCTCAAAGCTCAAGTTATGTAGACTTGCATGTGAGTCTACAACCATGTTACAGTGAGTACCTCTCTTCCTCAATTGATAACCCAGGCACTCAAATGACATAAAATCTAATTTTGATGGAACTATCCTTATAGGACCACTTTATCCCATTAAGTGAAAAAAGTTGCTTAGATTTGTTTGTTTAGTTTTGAAATCTCCTCGTTCAGAAAGAATTCACTGCTTACTATTTAATACTCACATGGATATTGCTATGGGGAGGTGGGGGGACAGCAGTACACAATCATAAGAGGGCTACTGCCAGGTTTGGAGAAACGTAGAGAATGTCAGAGACTGAGCTAGTGAAGTAAGTAAATGGATTGTACCGAGGTCAAAGCCTATACAGCTGTGCCAAGTGAGGTACTTGGTTTGTTTATACTGGAGGTTTTATTTTAGGACTGGGTATCTTTCCTAAAGTCATAATATCACACTTCTCACACTTTGCTTTGTGGAAGAAGAACATTTACCTCTTTTAGTTTCCTTCCCAATCTACTCTACTATGGATGTGTTTCTAAAACCACTTCTAAAATCATCAAGGTCACAAAGACCAGTAAGTATTGGTCATGTCTTCCACTTTATATAGTCTATCTGTCTACTAATTAATTGACTGAATGATTTATATTCAGATTGACTGATTTTTATGTGTGTGTACATGCACTGGATAGTTTTGTGTGTCAATTTGAAATAAGCTGGAGCTATCACAGAGAGAGGAGCCTCCCTTGAGGAAATACCTCCATGAGATCCAGCTATAAGGCATTTTCTCAATTACTGATCAAGGGTGGGATGGTCCCATTGTGGGTGGTGCCATCCCTGGGCTGGTAGTCCTGGGTTCTATAAGAATGTAAGCTGAGCAAGCCAGGGGAAGCAACCCAGTAAGGAATATCCCTCCATGTCCTCTGCATCAGCTCCTGCTTCCTGACCTGTTCGAGTTCCAGTCCTGACTTCCTTTGATGATGAACAGCATTGTGGAGGTGTAAGATGAATAAACCCTTCCCTCGCCAACTTGTTTCTTGGTCATGATGTTTGTGCAGGAATACAAACTCTGACTAAGACAGTATGCATGTGTAAACCTTGCTTTTGCCTGGTGCCTTTCTCTACTTTCTGTGATAGGCTCTCTCAGTGAAATCAGAGCTTGTTGATTGGCTAAGGCTACCTGGCTAGTGAGCTGTTTGCTTCTTTCCAGACTCAGCACCTGTGCCCTCATTCCCTACCTTTCTGCATCCTAGTGTTGGAGTTGCAGGCTGGTGTCTGGCTTTTACTAGGATCTGAATTCAGGCCCTCATACTTTCACAACAAGGCACCTTACTCACTGAGCCATCTCCCCAGCCATGTGACACTTATTCATAAATGCCTTTACAAGCTACTGTGAACCAAGCACCATAGTGCACCCAGAGAAAGAAGAAAAGTAGAAACCTCATAAATGAATAGAGGAGAACAAATAAACAAATAATTGCTGTTCTAGGCAGCAAGTGCACTGCTGAAATTAGAATGAGTGATAAGGTTATTGATCTCACAACAATAGTGAATGCTTTGGGCACTTGAGTGGCATTTACACATACCATAGTGATAGATGATAAAGAACATCCCAAGTCAAGCAGAAAAGGATTAGTAGAAGATCCCTGACAATTAAATACCTTTTTTGACACATTTTTCTTTTTCTTTTTTTCTTTTTAAATTGGATATTTTCTTTACTTATATTTCAAATGTCTTCCCCTTTCCAGGTCTCCTCTTCAGAATCCCCCAATCTCATCCTCCTTTCCCTGCCTCCCCACTCCCATCTTCCTCCCATTCTCCTAAATTGGGGCATTGCACACCCTCAGGCCCAAGGGCCTCTCCTCCCACTGATGTCCAACCAGGTCATCTTCTGCCACATGTGCTTCTAGAGCCATGGGTCCCCTCCATGTGTACTCTTTGGTCAGTGGTCCATTCCCTGGGAGCTCGGGGCGGGGGGTGTCGGTCAGTAGTCTGGCCTATTGACACTGTTGCTCCCTCCATGGGGCTGCAAACCACCTCAATAACTTCAGTTCCTTCTCCAACTCCTCCATCAGGGACCCTGTGCTCAGTCCAAGCATCTGCCTCTGTATTGGTCAGGCTCTGGCAGAGCCTCTCAGGGGACAGTCATATCAGGCTCCTGTCAGCAAGAACTTCCTGTCATCCACAAAAGCATCTGGGTTTGGTGACTGTATACGGGATGGCTAATATCCACTTATCAGTGAGTACATATCATGTTTGTTCTTTTGTGACTGAGTTACTTCACTAAGGATGATATTTTCAAGTTCCACTCATATGCCTGCAAATTGCATGAAGTCACTGTTTTAAATAGGTGAGGAGTACTCCATTGTGTAAATGTACCACGTTTTCTGTATCTATTCTTCTGTTCAGGGACTTCTGGGTTGTTTCCAGCTTCTGGCTATTATAAATAAGACTGCTATGAACCTAGAGGAGCATGTGTTCTTATTACAAGTTAGAACATCTTCTGGGTATATGCCCAGGAGAGGTACTGCTAGATCCTCCAGTAGTACTATGTCAAATTTTCTGAGGAACCATCAGACTGATTTTCAGAATGGTTGTACCAGCTTGCAATCCCACCAGCAATGGAGAAGTGTTTCTCTTTCTCCACATCTTTGCCAGCATCTGCTGTCACCTGAGTTTTTGATCTAAGCCATTCTGATATGTGTGAGGTGGAATCTCAGGGTTGTTTTGATTTGCATTTCCCTAATGGCTAAGGATGTTGAACAGTTCTTTAGGTGCTTCTCAAACATTTGAGTTTCCTCAGTTGAAAATTCTGTTTAGCCCTATTATCCATTTTTTTTCAACTTTTATTAGATATTTTCTTCATTTACATTTCAAGTGTTATCCAGAAAGTTCCCTATTATCCATTTTTAAATAGGGTTATTTGGTTCTCTATAGTCTAACTTCTTTGTATATATTGGATATTAGCTCTCTATCAGATGTGGGATTGGTAAAGATCTTTTCCAAATCTGTTGGTTCCTATTTTGTCCTATTGACAGTGTCCTTTGCCTTACAGAAGCTTTGCAATTTTATGAGGTCCCATTTGTCGATTCTTGATTTTAGAGCATAAGCCATTGGTGTTTTGTTCAGGAACTTTTTCCCTGTGCCCATATGTTTGAGCCTTTTCCTTATTTTCTCTTCTTTTAGATTCAGTGTATCTGGTTTTATGTGGAGGTCCTTGATCCACTTGGACTTGAGCTTTGTACAGGGAGATCAAAATGGATCAATTTGCATTCTTCTACATGTTGACTGCCAATTGAACTAGCACCATTTGTTGAAAATGTTGTTGTTTTTCCACTGGATGGTTTTAGCTCTCTTGTCAAAGATCAAGTGACCATAGGTGCGTGGATTCATTTCTGTGTCTTCAATTCTATTCCATTGATCTACCTGCCTGTCACTGTACCAATACTATGCAGTTTTTTCACTATTGCTCTGTAGTACAGCTTGAGGTCAGGGATGGTGATTCTCCCAGAAGTTCTTTTATTGTTGAGAATAGTTTTCGTTATTCTGGGTTCTTTGTTATTCCTAATAAATTTGAGAATTGCTCTTTCTAACTCTATGATGAATTGAGTTGGAATTTTGCTGGGGATTGCGTTGAATCTGTAGATTGCTTTCGACAAGATGGCCATTTCTACTATATTAATCTGGCCAATCCACAAGCATGGAATTAAATACCTTTTGGGGAAAAATAATATCAGCACCTCAGCTTAGCTTGTATTAATGGATAAATCCTAGACAAAAGCAGTACAATTGGGAAAACTTACAGGGAAGTTTCAATAGCAGAGGAAGAGCTTAAGATTGAATCAGATCACTTTATGGTAGAATAAAATTCCATTTTGTGTGTGTATATGTGCACCACACCTCTGTTATTTATGCATCTTTCTAGGCTGGTTCCACTTCTTTACTGAATGGGGCAGTGGTAAGCATAAATGTGCATGTATCTCAGTGGTCGGATGTGGAGAACTTTGGTGTGTGCAGGAGTGGTACAGCTGGTCATAAAATACTTCTGTATTTTAAGTTTTAAATAAACATCCATACTGATATCTATAATGGCTGTACTAATTTAGACTATCCCCAGCAATTAATACACATACACACACACTTTATTAGACTGACATATAAATTATATATATATAATATATATATATATGATATATATATATATAATCATAATAAATCACATATATATGATTATATATATAATCATAATAAATCACACATATACAATTTATTCAACCGACAAGTTATATATATATAATATATATATATATATGATATATATATATATAATCATAATAAATCACATATATATGATTATATATATAATCATAATAAATCACACATATACAATTTATTCAACCGACAAGTTATGGTCCCAGCAGTCCAACAATATATCTCATGATGGAAAGGCCAAGAATCCTATAGTTTTTTAGTCCATGATGCTGGATGTCTTAAAAGTCTCAATCTGGTGTTGGAGTTCTGGAGGATTCCTTGGGAGTAAGCTGCTGGTCTCCAGTCTTTATATTAGAATTCTGAAGAAGTTGGTCGTGTTCCTACCAAAGGCTACCTTAGCAAGAGTGTATACAGATGAACTTGCCAGCAAGAGAGAGAGCAAGCAGATTAAAACAGCTTCCTTTTTCCATGTCCTTTTATGTGGACTGCCATTATAAAATGTATCAGATTTAAGGTGGTTCTTCCTTCTTCAAATAATCTGATTGAGGAAATCCTTCACAGGAATGACCAGTAGTTTGAGTTTTTGCTGATTCTAGTTGTAGTCAAGTTGACAGCCAAGATTAGCCATGACACTAGGAAAAGTTTAATAAATTTAGTTATTGAAAATGGTAACAATTTATTGCAAAATACACACCAAGAAAAGACAGCATGATAGAAAATATGATCAGTAAATGTAAAGTTTAATGCTTATGTATATATATATATATATATATATATATATATATATATATATTTGATTTGAATCAATAAAAAAGATAAAAGCATCAATAGAAAATTGGCGAAGAAGTCCATGCAGGAGAGCACACGGGCTGCAGAAGCAACAGAGCTTCTTGGACAGGGTCCCTTATGGCCTTCATCCTCAGCCAGGAGGTGGACCTGAGACCTAGACCTCTGCGCACCTTCCCCACCAGAGGAGAGTCAGCCTCCAGGGAGGGCTCTTATCTTGGGACTCAGGAGAGATCGCCATCTTGTATCCCGGGTCTCTCAGAGACCAGTCCAGGCGGAAGAGCATGCAGGCTGAAGAAGCAACATAGATTCTTGGATAGGGTCCCTTCGGGCCTTCATCTTCAGCCGGGAGGCAGATCTGAGCTCCAGACCTGTGTGTACCTTCCCTGCAAGAGGAGAACTTGCCTACGAGAGTGCTCTGACCACTGAGACTCAGGAGAGAGATGGACTCTCAGCAGTGCTGACAGAGGCTAACAGAATCACAGGAAAAAGTTCCAGCCAGAGACAGCTTGAACATCTAACACCAGAGATTACCAAATGGCAAAAGGCAAACATAAGAATCTTACTAACAGAAACCAAGACCATTTGGCATCATTGGAACCCAGTACTCCCACCACAGTGAGTCCTGGATATCCCAATATACACGAAAAGCAAAATTCAGATTTAAAAATCATATCTCATTATACTAGTAGAGGATTTTAAAAAGTGCATTAATAACTCACTTAAAGAAATAAAGGAGAACACTGCTAAACAGGTGGAAGGCCTTAAAGAGGAAGCACAAAAATCCCTTAAAGAATTACAGGAAAACACAACCAAACATGTGATAGAATTGAACAAAACTATTCAGGAGCTAAACATGGAAGTAGAAACAATAAGGAAAACCCAAAGGGAGACAACTCAGGAGATAGAAATCCTAGGAAAGAAATCAGGAACCATAGAGAATACAAGAGATGGAAGAGAGAATCTCAGGTGCAGAAGATTCCATAGAAAATATGGACACAATAATCAAAGAAAATGCAAAATGCAAAAAGATCCTAACTCAAAACATCCAGCAAATCTAGGATACAATGAGAAGACTAAACCTAAGAATAATAGGTATAGATGAGAATGAAGATTTTCACCTTAAAGGGCCAGTAAATATGTTTAACAAAATTATAGAAGAAAACTTCCCTAACTTAAAGAAAGAGATGCCCAAGAATATACATGAAGCCTACAGAACTCCAAATAGACTGGACCAGAAAAGAAATTTCTCCCGACACATAATAATCAGAACAACAAATGCACTAAATAAAGATACAATATTAAAAGCAGTAAGGGAAAAAGATCAAGGCATATAAAGGCAGACCTAGTAGAATGATACCAGACTTATCAGTATAGACTATGAAAGCCAGAAGATCCTGGACAGATGTTATACAGACCCTAAGAGAACACAAATGCCAGCCCAGGCTACTACACCCAGCAACACTCTCAAATACCATAGATGGAGAAACCAAAGTATTCCATGACAAAACCAAATTCACACAATATCTTTTTACAAATCCAGCCCTTCAAAGGATAATAAAGGGAAAACTCCAACACAAGGAAGGAAACTACACCCTAGAAAAAGCAAGAAAGTAATCCTTCAACAAAACTAAAAGAAGATAGCTGCAAGAACATAATCCGAACTCTAAAAAAAATAACAGGAAGCATCGATTACTTTTCCTTAATATAAAATGGGACCTCATAAAATTACAAAGCTTCTGTATGGCAAAAGACACTGTCAATAAGACAAAAAGGCTACCAACAGATTCGGAAAGGATCTTTAACAATTTTAAATTCGATAGGGAACTAATATCCAATATATACAAAGAACTCAAGAAGCTAGACTCTGGAAAATCAAATAACCCTATTAAAATATGGGGCACAGAGCTAAACAAAGAGTTCACAACTGAGGAATACTGAATGGCTGAGAAGCATCTGAAAAAATGTTCAACATCCTGAATCATCAGGGAAATGCAAATCAAAACAACTCTGATATTCCACTTCACACCAATCAGAATGGCTAAGATCAAAAATTCAGGTGACAGCACATGCCGGAAAGGATGTGGAGAAAGAGGAACACTCCTCCATTGCTGGTGGGATTGCAAGCTGGCACAACCACTCTGGAAATCAGTCTGATGGTTCCTCAGAAAATTGGACATAGTACTACGAGAGGATCCAGCAATACCTCTCCTGGGCATATATCCAGAAGATGTTCCAACTTGTAATAAGGACACATGCTCCACTATGTTCACAGCAGCCTTATGTAAAATAGCCAGAAGCTGGAAAGAACCCAGATGTCCCTCAACAGAGGAATGGATTCAGAAAATGTGGTACATTTACACAATGGAGTACTACTCAGCTTTTAAAAGCAATGAGTTTATGAAATTCTTAGGCAAATGGATGGATCTGGAGGATATCATCCTGAGTGAAGTAACCCAATCACAAAAGAACACACATGATATGCACTCACTAATAAGTGGATATTAACCCAGAAACTTAGAATACCCAAGATATGATTTGCAAAACACATGAAACTCAAGGAGAATTAAGACCAAAGTGTGGATACTTCGTTCCTTCTTAGAATGGGGAATGAAATACCCATGGAAGGAGTTACAGAGATAAAGTTCAGAGCTGAGATGGAAGGAAGGACCATCAAGAGACTTCCCCACCTGGGGATCCATTCCATAAACAGCCACCAAAACCAGACACTATTGCATATGCCAGCAAGATTTTGCTGACAGGACCCTGATATAGGTATCCTTCGTGAGGCTATGCCAGTGTCTGGCCAATACAGAAGTGGATGCTCACAGTCATCTATTGGATGGAACACAGGGCCCCTAATGAAGGAGCTAGAGAAAGTACCCAATGAGCTAAAGGGGTCTGCAACCCTATAGGAGAAACAACAATATGAACTACCCCCCCAATATGAAGTACCACCCCAAGCCGTGTCTCTAGTTTAATATGTAGCAGAGGATGGCCTAGTTGGCCATCAATGGGAGGAGAGGCTCTTGGTATTATGAAAATCATATGCCCCAGTACAGGGGAATGCCAGGGCCATGAAGTGGGAGTGGGTGGGTATAGGGGACTTTCAGGATAACATTTGAAATATAAATGAAGAAAATATCTAATAAAAAATGGAAGAAAAATTGACAAAGAAAATGAAATGACAAAAGACATGTAAATAGCAGGTAGAAAAAAGAGTCCATCAGCAGCAATTTCAAAATTACAGTTTAAATCTGATTAAATGGTCAAGGACTAAGGAACTTTTAAGATAAATGTATTTTTACTTGTGGTAACAATCATATAATATAACAGTTACCATTTTAATTACTGTCTTTTGGAATAGGGGTGTTTCAGTTGAGTAGTTTATATTCAATTGTATCAGGCTTTATAGTATTTTTTTTTCACCATGCAAAACTTATACTTTCAAACCCACTGACAATAGCTCCCCATCCTTCTTCCCAAGCCTGTGGGCACCACCGTTATATCCTGTTTTCCATTTTGTTGAGACAGAATCACAAAAAACCCTGGGAAGCCTTAAGTTCTCTACCTAGCCAATGAGGAATTGAATTATGTGCCCTAGCCAATGAGGAATTGAATTATTATGCTTTCTAAGTGTTGGGATCGCAGGTGTGTGCTACCATTCTGGGATATCTCTTAGCTCAGTATTACCAGGGCCTGTCCACAATGAGAGGATTTTCTTCTTCAAGGCTGAATGATGCTCCATTTCCTTTACTCACTACTTTTTTAAATGAAAACCTCAGTCTTCATAGTGACAGGTCTTTGTGTTGTTCTGCTCCTTCACAATTGTAATACATGCTTCAAGGAACACAGATGTGCAAATAAATCTACAGGATCTTACCTTCAATTCTTTCTTCAGTACCTTCAAACCCACAACTAAAAGTAAGATTGTAAGATCATAAGCAAGCTCATCCCCATGTTAGTATTTTGGGGCCTTTTGCTCCAGAGCCTCTTCTGTCACCTCAGTGAATAAGTCTGGAGACGTGAAGATACATGTGAAAAATCATGCTAATTGTGGTACCAAGCAACTCTGTAGAAATAACACAAATGAAACAAAATCAGTCAAAGGTAGTGGTTTGCATGGTGGAGTATTATGCTACTTGTTGGGAAAAAAATTATGGTTAGATATATTTTCAGTGGTGTAGAAATGACTCTGTATATTCAGCAAAAATTCAATAAATATAATACCACTCATAATATGATGTAAATACTTATAGAAAGTATGCTTAAAGCAACCATATTTATTGATTTGGGGATGTATTAGTGAGTTTTGTTTCTTTACATCGTATTCTCAAATAGCTTATATGGGTAGTGAACATTCTTACTGCAATCATTCATGTAGCAATAAATCATTTATTTATGTCTACTGTGTATAGTGTTCCAAGTGCTCACAGGGTGCAATGGGGAAAACAACCTGCCGATTGTGTCTTGCTCTTGGCAGAGCGAGACAAGGCAATTAAATAATACGTTGGATAATGATGGATGCTGTGGCAGATGCAGAAGCAAAGTGGGGTGTGAAGAGACCAAATAAGAAAGGGCAGGCGTGTGGGGTGGCATGAGGTTAGGAAAGCAGGGCAGTTGGCTGAAGTCACATGGTCACACAGGCATCATTAGTACAGTGACAGATGAGCAAAGATTAATCATAGAGAGACCAGGGGAAGGGGAACACTCCACACAGAGGTCCACCAGAGCAAAGACTCTGGGGCAAGTGATGCCCTAGAACTGAGCAGGGAGGCTCTCAGAACTGATGCAGTGTGAGTGATGGAGAGAGGGTGGAAGACACGGGCCAAGGGGTTGTCTGGAGCTGCATGGGTGACTGGGCAGGCTCCCAGGATTGTTGGTAGCCATTGTTATGTGCAGATGGTACTCAATGGACAGTGGCCGAACTTCACATATGTTGACTTTACCACATTGTGAAAAGTTCATCCCATCCAGTCAGGCTTCCAGTATTCTGTAATGTTCACTTTAGTACAGTTTTTAATATGCTCCAGAGTTACTCATGTTTGTTTTAAAACAATCTAGGCATTAGATGATTTTGCTCAACTATATAGGCTAATGTGTGTCTTCTGAGAACATTTAAAGTAGACCAGGACAAACTAGAATGTTCTGTAACTTGGGGTTGGTGTATTTTGACTTACAATGTTTTCAGCATGCAATGGATTTAGGAAGATATAACCCTATTGTAAGTGTCAGCAGGGGGCCCAAGCTCTGCTTTTTCTTTGAGTGAACAGGGGAGCTATGCAATGGTTGAATGGATTGAATTCTGCCTCAAAGCCTTCCAGGAGTATATGTGGCTGCAGTATCCAGGTATCTTTTGTGTGGCCAGTAGGTGGTGGGGAAAAACATGGTGGCTCAGACCAGAATGAAAGTCAAGAGAAGTCAGCTTTAGGAATCCAGGTCTGTTTGTTTGTTTGTTTTGAGGCTGAGGTTGAGGACATCCTAGGGCTGGCCTCAAACACATTGGTCTGCTTTCTCAGTCTTGACAGTAGGAGTAGCAGAATTCCAAGTGGCTTGGATATTAGCATGGGAACGTGAAAGGTCCATGGTAACTAAGTGTTTTGCCATGGTGAGGGCAGTTGATGGCAGGCATGATGAGCACCAGGGAAGATGGGTAAGGCTAGCGCTTCTGGGGATGTGTGAGTATGGGGAGGAAAGGCGAAGGAACTGAGAAGGGTGGGCAATTGGAAATCCTAGTACTGTTTTTAATTACGTGTATATGTGTGTACTTAAGTGTGTTCCTGTTCACGTGAACACAATGCCTGGAGAAGCTAGAAGATGGTGTCCGATCTCACTGAGATGTGGGTTACCCAATGTGGGTGCTGGGAATCAAACTCAGGTCTTATGCTAGAGCAGTATGTGCTCTTAATCCCTGAACCATCTCTCTAGCCCTGTTTTTCCTCCCTCTTCCCATGTTTCCTCTCTCCTCTCCTCTCCTCTCCTCTCCTCTCCTCTCCTCTCCTCTCCTCTCCTCCCTTCCCCTTCCCCCCTTCCCTTTTCCTTCTTTCCCCTCCCCTCTTCTCTTTTCCTTTTCCCTCTCCTCTCCTTCCCTTCTCTTTCCTTTTCTTTTCTGAGACATGAAGGATCTCTCTGTGTAGTCCTGGTTGGCCTAGACCTATGTCTCCCAAATGTTGGGATTTTAAACACGTACCTACCACCCTGGCTCAGGCAAGCACAGGATTCTGTGCAGTACAGGGAACCAGTCCACCCACCAAATAGATACAAAAGCCTACAGAGGAGCTCTGCTGCCAGATTAGTTGAATCTTTGGATGACTTGAGCTTCCCCTGGGAAGTAGAAGTCCCCATAGCTAGAGCATGAGGCTGGGACTACAGGGCCGGAAGCCACACAGACAGGCACCCCAGTTACAAAAGTGAGAAATGAAGCGTCCCAGCGATTCTCTGTAATGAAAGTGGTGTCTCCCTGTTTTAAAATAGATTTTGGCAGTAATGAGCCAAATCATCACGATTATACCTAGCTATGGTAAAACAAAGCAGAACAGAACAAACCCAAACAAACCCACTAATGCACTGGTTGGCTTGGAAGCTAGAAAACAAATACGATAGAAAGGTAAAGGCCCTCCTATCTCTAAGCTTCAGCTGATAGCTGCCGTGAGAGGCGTGTGCCAACACCCTCTGTATCATACCAAACTTTCCACAGCAGGTGTGATGAAATTTATGTCTCTATTACTAGGAAATTGAACACTGTATAGGCCACAGGTATCTTCTGTATCACTGATTGACAAGAAGGATGAAGGAGATCAACTGCTCAGCCAAAGAAAAGCCAGGGTTTTCTTACACTTAATAAAGACGATAAGATTTTTATTGCACATAAGTTTAAAACAAATTTGCTGATCTAATGTGATAAAGAAGAACTACAGAGAGATTAATGTAATGTACCAGTGCCTCTGATAAAACTGATGAGTGGCGTTTGTACATCATGACAGGGTGCTCTTTAGACAGTTCTCTGGTAGATATGTCACTGGCACCACATGGTCATGAGTGATAACCCCTGGGGGTCTTTTGTAGTACATAATCAGTTTTGGGTCTTAAAGCCCTGGTTTGACATACAGCGATATTTTGGCTTCTACCCTGAAGACTCACTTCTTTCCCAGCTGTGAAGTTTGTGCCCAACTTGGGTAGCATATGGCACCAGTGGACCATGTTGGCTGTATTGTATTTTAAATTCTCTCAGATACAGAACACCCGTATGGTGGTTGGCTGTATGAAGATATAAGATGGATAGAACATTTAAGGCCTTCAGAACAAATGAAAATGTATCAAGTGGTACATAATAATATCTGTTACATTTAGTGAGTGCATCAAACTTTGGACTGATGCCTTTGACTTCCTGTCCTGGGGAGGTGGATAGAACACATGCTTGCAAAGGTAGGGCCTTCCTCAGAATTGAGGGCAAGTTTCAAAGAGATCATTGCATTATTACATTTTAGACCAATTTCCCACGAGTATTCAAATCAGAAATTACAATGGAAATAAAGGTGAAAATCTATTTGTCTCTATATTTTATTTTACATACAACTCCCCCTGAAGTTTGCTGCTATATTACTCAGAAGAATAATCAACTTCCTTTTGTTTCTTCAACAAAAGCTCGAGAAGCTTTTAAACATGTGGAAATTAAAGGGGGCGTTATGAAGTAAGGAAAGATGTCTCCCAGCTTCTCCTGCAGCTGGCGAGAAAGATAAACCAAAGGCCAGGTTTTGACTTTGTGTTCTTCCCACAGGCGGGTGTCTTGTTTTTGTTTTTGTTTTTTATCTTAAGGTTCAAGCATAAATGAATAATAAGGGGTTGGGTTCCCCTGATTAATCGTGTTCTCTGGGACAGTCCACCCTTGTTGGGCAGATTATAATTTGAAAATGCTGCTGCAGAGCTAGCCACCTCTTTCCGCTTGCTTGGCCCTCTTTCAATCTTTTATTTTCTATAGGTTCTCAAGATGGGAGCCCCAAGAGCAGAATGGAGACTTTTTTTTTTAAACGTAAGCAATTATTTTAAGTTTCTTTTTGACAGTTGCTTTAGCTTCATCCTATAAGTTTTGCTATATTTTATTTTAAATATTTCATTAAGTTAAACTAGTATTTAAATTGTTTTCCCTTAAAGCATTCTCTTGGCTCCATGGGTTATTTAAGGTGTACTATGTGGTTTCCAGGGCTTTGGAGATTTTTATATTCTGAGTTGTCTTATAGACACTATCTACACCCTTGTAGATGATACAGATGTACATCCCATTCTATACGATGTCAATCCTTCCACGTTTGTTGGCTTGCTTTCTGTCACCCAGGACAGGCTACATCTTGATGTATTTTCCATGTCATGGGCACTTGTAAGTGACATCCTATCTGCTAGTGGGCAGTGTAGGAATTGCTCCCCACTGTGGTAGGTTAGCTCTTTATCATTATGAATCTTTGCTCTGGGTCCCTCGACACTTCCCTTGCTATGAATTATATTTCATCTGATATTCCTGTATCCATTGTGTTTGCATAACATAACTTTATTTGCATACTTTTACTTTCAATCTGTTTATATTGTTATATTTGAAATTATTTCTGCATGGATGGCATACAGTAGGGCATATTAGGCTGAATAGTGAGTTCTATGATGTCTACGTACAAATTACTGGGTTCTTTGAAAGTTCCTACTCATGACAAAGGAGGCTTTGCCAAAATGATTAGAGAGCTTGTGGTGACAGATGATCTTCCATCAGCCAGGTAACTCGAAATATAATCGTGAGTCTTTTAAAGAGAAAAGACAGAGTTTTGATAGAAGAGAGAAAGTTATGTAAGAGAGTCAGAGGAATTTGGAGATAATAGTCTGCCCGTTGGTAAAGAGTGAAAATAGGCTGTGATTCAAATTCAAGGAATGCATCCTGAGGAGAGAAATAAAGCACTTTTTGGTGTGTTTTGTCATCTGTATTATCTGAAGAATGATCTTTGGTAGTATTTTTTGGCTTTGAACACAGGAGTTTATTAAGTATTCAGCAAACAAAAGCAAAGGAGTAAATAGCAAGTAGGGGATAGAGAGGGGGGGGGCAGATAAAGAGCAATACATCATCCAATCACGACTTCACAACATCCAAAAGAGACAACTACAGCCACCTAAGGAGAGCAAACAAGAGTTACATCATTGCCCACCATTGGAGCCTCCAAGCACCCAGCTAAAACTGGCTGGGGAAGGTGCGGTAGTCAACTAACCGAGCTGAGTTCCCAGCAGAGCTTCTCTGTGGATGAGCATCCAGTTTCCTGTTCCCACGGCAGACATTTTTATATTGTGGGATTAAACAAGAGTAACATCTTATCTCTAGGAGATGGTTCACATTCTAGTTCTCAGGGCACAATACGTTTAATAAGCCCAGCTGCTTGCAGTTTCTCCCTTTCCTAGTTTCAGAGCCAGAGGCCAGCCTGACCTAGGACAATCTTTGGAGGATGCTTGACATAATCATTTGGGTCTAAAGAAGGGGTAACTTGCTTCCAAAGATGCCTTCTCAGTGAGCTTAGACAGCACACAGCAGTTTACCGATTATGAAAGCCTGAGGAAATGAATTTGAATCCCTAGCATGAAGGTCAAAGCTGGATGGCAGTTCACTTGTAATTTCAGTGCTCAGAAGACGGAGACATGGTATTCCTGGAACGAGCCACATTGACAAGCTCTGGGTTCAATAAAGAGACTTTATCTCAATGAATAAGATGGGAAGCAATCAAGGTAGATTCTGGATGTTAGTCTCAGACCTCCACACAGAAGTATACACTTGCATGCACATCTGATCACACACATAAGAACATGTATACACACATACACAATCAGAGAATTCAAAGAATGCACTTTTAAAACCTAGTAAAGAAAGACATAGATTCCCTCCAACAGCGTCCTTTGGGAACACTTCTCTGCTGAACTACTTTCATTTTAGCCTGGCAGAACTGATTAAGGACCTGGTCTCTAGACCAATAAGATTCCTGATGTTTTAAGTCTCTGAATTTGAGATAATATGTCCCTTCCTCAATAGGAAGCTGTCACACTGAATCCTGCTGTTTGATCTGCTCGGCTCTTCCAGTGGGTGATCTTAGATAATTACCATTTACAGCATATTTCTTAGGTATATTAGAGCTTATGTCAGTGGTTACTTTTTATTTTTTATTTCATTTTTCTATTTGCTTTTCCTATCTTTTTACAGGTTACTGGGGGTAGTTTTAGACTGCCACTTAAATGTATTTACAGTGTCTCTCTAGCATTGATAATTCATGTTTTAGCTGTATACCTGCTCTAGGACTCAGCAGCTTATGCTGGAGAAACTGAAAATCTTATTTTCATCTATCATTCTACATTTAAACAATTAATCCATATCTAGATAAAAGCAACATCAAACAGCATTTCTGCCTTCAAAAGCTATTTAGGAAATGCAAAGAGAAAGAAAAATTTACTATTTCCCCATATTGTTGTCTTACTATATTTTTCCCCCTAAAACTTCAAGGGTCTTTATTTTATCTTTTCCCTTTTAAGGACAATTCTTTAGCCACCCTTCACTGAGAGTTCATTAACTCTCCCATGTTTTCTTCTCTCAAGATGACCTGATATTAGCTATAGTATTGTATGCCTGTAGTCTCACAGTCTGTTAGAATCTTCTGATAGAATCACACACACACACACACACACACACACACACACACACACGCACACGCACACATTTTAAACCATTTTGGAATAAAATAATGAGATGGCATTGGCCCCTAAAGCAAAGCTTTGATTTTTTCTTTTACTTCTGAAGGATACTTTTTTTTTTTTTTTTTTTTTTTTTTTTTTTTTTTTTTTTTTTTTTTTTTTTTTGAGATGTCCTCCCGTAAATCTTTGGAATTGGAATACTTAGCCCTGGTGGACTTGGTGGTAGCTCTTTGGGGGAGGATTAAGAGGTATGGCCTTGCTGGAGAACGTATTTTACAGTAAAGCAGATTTTTGTGGTTTCAAAAGCCTGTGCCATTTCAAGTTAGCTCTCTCTGCTTTCTTGAGGTTCAAGATGTAAGTTCTCAACAGCTGCCCAGGTTTCTCCAATCTGCCATTAAATATTCTAAACCTCTAAATCTGTAAAACCAAAATAAACTTGCCTTGGTCATGCTATTGGAACATAGCAATAGAAAAGTAATCAAGACAAAAGTTTCTTTCTAGGTGTAGATTCAGGTTTAAGAGATCTTTCAGTTTACCAAAAAGTCTGTTGTTCCATGAATGTTTTCCTCTTAATGTTAGCATATTATCTGCCACCCTGGCTCATTTTAAAATTTGAATGTCTTTAATTTTTAGCAATTTTATTATGGCTTGTCCTGATATATAATTATTTGGGTTTTGTCTTAGTCAGGGTTTCTATTCCTGCACAAACATCATGACCAAGAAGGAGGTGGGGAGGAAAGGGTTTATTCAGCTTACACTTCCACATTGCTGTTCATCACCAGGGAAGTCAGGACTGGAACTCAAGCAGGTCAGGAAGCAGGAGCTGATGCAGAGGCCATGGAGGGATATTCCTTACTGGCTTGCTTCCCCTGTCTTGCTCAGCCTGCTCTCTTATATAACCCAAGACTGCCAGCCCAGAGATGGTCCCACCAACAAGGGGCCTTTCCCCCTTGATCACCAATTGAGAAAATACCCCACAGCTGGATCTCATGGAGGTACTTCCCCAACTGAAGTTCCTTTCTCTGTGATAACCCCAGCCTGTGTCAAGTTGACATAAAATCAGCCAGTACAGGTTTATTCTGTGTTCTATTGCTGTGAAGAAACACCATGACCATCCCTGCGACCGTGCTCTCTACCATGATGTTAATGACCTAAGTGTCTGAAACTGTAAGCAAGTCTCAATTAAATGTTTTCTTTTATAAGAGTTGTCTTGGTCATGTTTCTTCACAGCAACAGAACACCGACTTAGACACTTTGGAAAGTAGATCATTGTTCTAGGCATTATTTTGGAAGTGTTCATAGTATTTGAGTGCCTCAAAATGGTGATTCTTACCTCTCTACTGTCTCGGTTTGGCATCAACTGACCCTTCTATTTATGTGAAGTCTTTGTGCTTCTTGGGTTCATGCCCTCTTAGGAGGGGTATTTACCTATTCTGCTTCAGCCAGTGTTATCTAATGCTGGTTCAGTAATGCCAAATTGCTATGTGCAAGCTTCCCCCAGAAGAGGTAGAAATACAGGGCCTGTGCTTGAGCTTCATGGACACCCAAAGGTTGCCTCCTCCTTCCTCTGTGTAGAGGTAAAAGCTAAGTCCCATGTGTTCTCTCCATTGCGTTGGGGCATTGAAGGTGACATATCTACTGATGGGTGATTATACTATTGAATTCCCCAGAGGCCTTTTCTAGCATCACTCGAGCAACAAGGAAGAGGTGCCTCACTACTGCTAACAGAGGTGGATATTCAGGCTCCATGTAGGGTAACCATGGATACCTCAGGAAGAATTACTTTGTTACCCTCTGGCAGGGTTTGAAACCTCAGCTCCTTACTATTCTTCTTTGATAATCCAACAGCAGCAAGTTTTAGGTTTTCTTTGCAGCCTGGTATGAGGAGAAATCGAAGTTCCTCAGTCAGCTTTTACTTGTGTGTCTGGGTTTCAGGATGATGTTTCTTCTATGGTGACTGAAGGCTTTCTGATTTGAGAGTGTTTAACTTTTTTGGTCATTTTGTGTGTGTGTGTGGTCCTTTTTGTTTGAATCATGTGATATTTCTTCAAGCCCACTTCTGAGATGTATGAGGGAAAAGCAGAGCCAGAGAGTTAATCTATGTGACTTACGTTTGGTTCTCAATTCCCTTACTGTGCTGCATTCTCTCTCCATATTTAGGATCTTTGTATGTTCATTATGACTTATATACAGTATATGACAAGAGGAATAAGAAATGTAGTCGGATATGTAACTTTCTGTCTTTCTAGATGCAAAGTTCATTTAACGTTTTCTCTCCACCACCTCATGGGAAATCAAATCCAGCAAGCTTTTGGCTGCCTTTTTTCCAGTGAGATTTGCTATTTATATCGTGAAGGCCTCTGTGTAGTTAACAGTTAAGATAGGTTGTGGTGGTATCTACACATCAGACTCTTTCAGTGGCTAATCCCATTCCTTGGCTGTGGCTTAGAGCTATGGCGTGTTGCTAGTCTGCCACTCTCTGCAGCTCTGCCTGTGGATTTCTCCACATCATGGTGGGAGACTCTGCTGAGAAATCCACTGAATTAATTAACATCCATTGAAATGAACTGATTGTAGTAGTAGTGCACTAGCTCTTCACCCTGCCATTTGGGATAACTTCACAGCTTCTTTTCTAGAATTTTCTTCCTGGATTACATTTCCCTTGTCCATAGTGGTAGGAGACCTGATGATACGCAGTTTATGGACTGATTCCCTTGTTTTTTCATTTTCCCATTCTTCAGCTGTGCTTTTACCTCCAAAACACACGCTCTGGGTCTTCACCTCAGGGTGAGCTGCTCTTCCTTTACTCCACGCAGCTAGCCTTTGAGTAAGGTTCAACTCCGAGAAGATCACGGCCCAGGTGGCTTTGCGTCTCTGTTAATTATGTCTAGTCTTTCAAACACGAGACAGTTGAAACTTAATGTTCACAGTGCTTGGATCATGGATGCTTCGCTCGTGTACTGTGTGACTGTGGGGCCTGACCATGGCTATTCAAATTCTCCGCATACGCATTTTCAAAATGAACACAGTAATGCCCACCTCTCAGCCTGAGAGGCTTAATGAGATAATGAATTTAAAGTGCCACTAGTAATTGCTCAATTTCTGCGCATATGAGCCAACGCCACCATGTGACTTGTGCGGCATCTACCTTTCCTTTAGCTTATGAACGTGTCCTTCTCCGCCTCCAGCAGCTTTGTTTCCCCTGGAACCCCGCCTCCTCGGCATTCTTCTGTTTCTCCTGAATTCAGCTCTGAAAGTTCTCTTTCTCTCGACTTCCTTATATTGTTTGGTCTCAAGACCTATATTTTCACGTTACACTGTGATTCTCAATGCCATGTTTACAAAATAGGGCCTTGTCCTACCCACAGCCCAAAACATGTCTTTCTCTAATCATCTGCCTGTTCTTATTTTTTGCTAAAGGTAACATCAATCATACAGATGCCAAAGTTAGAGATCCCCAGGCCAGTTGTAATTTTTTTTCTTTATACAGTTGCTATTCACTAAGTTACCAGAATCTGTAATTTCCTTTTTACATGTCGGTGTTTTCTAACTGAAGAGTGCAACCCTCGAATGACCTCTTTGCAGTATGAAGACTTTACTGGATGCTGGTGAATTGAGTTTTTCTTGTGCTAACTTGCCACAGCTTCCTTTCCACACAGACAGGTTATGGAATGTCTAGCCTGGGTTACTGCTGAGCTCTAAAGAAAGAATCGTCCCACACTACACTAGAAAGTAAGGTTATAGAGATTATCTATGTCGATATTTTGAAGCCTGGAAAAATTAAAAATAAACATCTTCTGTTTAAGAGCAATAATATACACATAATAGTTATTTCTAAGTTGTTTATATGTATGCATTTGTAATAAATTTTTACACATAAATTAAATATATTCATTAACACAGAAAACTATTAATTTTATGGCTGTCTATCTTTTAAAATATCCTTTTTACAACTTCATGTTTGTACTTGTAAGAACATGTACAAAGGTTTGGTTCCCAGTGATGGAGACATTTGGTGCTAAAACCTTCCTGAAGACTCATCTCTTGGGACTTTTGAAATCTATATCTGACTCTGTTCTGTTTCTTATTTATTTTCTTATCTTATTTATTTTCACTGTTTCTGCAGTGAATGGCTTTCTTCATAGGACTATGCCGTACTGCCATAATGTTCTACCTCAACAATGGTCAAGAATCAATAGAGCCAACTGCCATGGTCTAGAAGTCAAAATAAATCCTTTTTCCCTCAGGTGTTTTATTAGGAGTGACAATTGTAGGCATACATTTTTCCCAACCTACTTTAATCAACATTCAACCTTCCTTCTAACCCATCAACCACCAGAGGTAGTGAAAAAGAAGAATTATTAGGACACAGGGGAAGTAGACCTGTTTAGAAATGGTTCTCTGGGGGGTGAGTCCAATGTTCTTTGTCAGGATATTAGCAGCTTGGTCCAGTAGAAAACACCAAATACAAACCAGCAGCTGCAGTCCAGACCACTTAGCAGTCACCACACATGAACCAATGAGGGCAGTTCAATTCAGAAGAAACCACGAGGCTCTTGAAAGAGGCAAGAAGCCACAAGGACCTCAAGAGAAGTTCTTTGGCAAGCTTCTCTCTGTGGTATCACAACAAACAGAGCTCAGCCACCCAGTGTAAGGCAAACCAACACGTGGGTGCCGTCAGCAAAGAATAGTGAGGCAGAGCAATGCAATCAAATGCTCGAACTCCCACTGTCTGGGGTCATATTTATAATCTTTCTAAACATCATGTATCCTTTCACACGTTTGTTTTAGTAAAACATCCTTTCACTTATGTCTGCTTCAGGAAAACATTCTTTCACATGTCTTCTCCAGCAAAACATCATTTGACATAACTGACTCTCCAAAGAAACCAGAAGTTTCTACTTCAGACAACATTCTGGGATAATATCACTATATGAATATGATGTGCATGTTAGGGTGTTGTCCCTACTTAGTTGAACAGAGCTTTTAAAAGTTCTGCATTCTCCTTGGTGATAAGGTGTGTCTGGCATGCTAATGAGACAACTCCTGTGGGAATGACTGTCATCTGTGGTACAGCAACCTTATGGGCTTGGGCTTTACCTGGGGCACACCGGTAGACTGTCTGGGTAGACAGTGTCAGAATTGAGTTTTTGAAACTACTAGGTCAAATGAGACGGAGGTGTTCAGACAATTGCAGAAGGAGAGTTTTAGAAAATATGAAAGGGACCTCAGAACACAGGGAGCCGCTGTGTCCAGTCTGCTGAGTGTGGGGTAGGTCTCCAGCTCCCACCCTCCTCTAAGGGCAACTCAGCAAAACCCTCAGTCTGCTCTGTCCCATGCTTTCTGCTGAAAACATCAGTAACAACTGTGGCGGCAGGTTTGAGGGGGTCATTTCCTGAACACTCTCAATATTGTTGCAATTCCGGATCCCGTTTTTTTCTTCTCCATATCATTTCAATGCTGAAAATTCTCAGCCCTGCAGTTCAATGGTCCAATTTCCAAACCGTGCACGATGTCTGTTGAACTGAGAAAACAAATGTAGATACTATATTTAAAAGCCATATGGAAACCTACTATTTTGTAACCAAATATAAAGATAACTTATTTTAAAAAAAGACTTTGAAGGGAGATGTCTTGCATGGAATAAACTGCTTCCAGAAGCCCATGTATTAAAATAAAATATGTCCCAGGGGTGGTATACTTCTTTAGGATAACATTATAAGTTGTTGCTCAAAGAGTCCCAGAGGTCTTCCAAACAGTGCAGGCCCTTTCAGTTCTTACTCTTTGCCCACTGTAATGAGATAATAAGACCCTGTTGTGTACGATATTGCATGCCTAAGATATGTGATATAAAGTAAAGAAACTGTAACTGGTCTAGAAGCTTCCTCTCTGCTGACTACATTTCATAGATCCTGAGAGGGCTATGCAGGCATCAATAATCTTCTCTGGCTGTGTAGACTGTGAATAATGAGACCAACCTGCAAGGCAGGATGTGCCCACCTGTGCAATAGTGGTACAATAGTTATGGGGTATACAGCTGTTTCTTTAGTTATCTTCAAGGAGGGACTTCATTCCTGGTTCTGTAATTTTGGTCCTAAACCCATGGTGGGGAAAATCATAGGTTATAGTAGGGGGATTGAATACTGTTGTTTAGCTAAGTTGACATACTGCCAAGCTATCTTCTACATATCCATTTTTGTACCCATAGATGGATTCCACTTGATGCCTTAATTAGAAAGCCTCTCTTTTCAGTGAATGACAGAGAATGTAGAACCTCATGGCTGAATAAGGTGTGAGAATAACTGACAGATGAGTTCAGCCCTAACTACGGTGTTTATACCTGGACTGGATGGTTTTGTATGTCAATTTGACCCAAGCTAGAGTCATCAGAGAGAAAGGAGCCCCAGTTGATAAAATTTCTCTATGAGATCCAGCTGTAAGACATTCTTCTAAATTAGTGATCAATGGGGTAGGTCCTAGCCCACTGTGGGGGGTGCCATTTTTGGACTGGTGGTCTTGGATTCTCTAAGAAAGCAGGTTGAGCAAACCATGTGAAGCAAGCCAGTAAGCAGCACCCTTCCATGGCTTCTGCGTCAGCTCCTGTCTCCATAGTCCATCCATGCTTATGTTACTGTCCTGATTTCCTCCAATGATGAACTATGATCTGGAAGAGTAAGCTGAATTACCCCTTTTCCTTCCTAATTTGCTTTTTGTTCCTGGTGTTGTGTTACAGCAGTAGAAATCTTACCTAAGACAATACCATACTTCTTAGGGCTCAGGGACCACTGAGAATGGAGTGGAAAGAATGTAAGAGCCAAAAGATAGGACCAGATAATATCACTATAATCAGGGACTTAGCAGCAGTGGCACATGCCTGCACTGATAGTTCCAGGGACTCTGGGAACTATTGCCTTCAGTTATCCAGCCAGCAATGATTCCACCAGGGTCCAAGGGACACTGCCAATTCCGTGGTTATACAGATGGCCCCTGGTTCAACTAAAAGTTGAGAACTTGGGAAAGGAATGGGTAGAAGTGGGGTTAATAGGGATGAGGAGAAAAGAGACAATGTTAGGAGCAGATGTATAAAGTTGTCAAATAACAGAATTAATCAGCAAAAAGAGAAGGAAGCACACAGATATACACAGACACAGACACACACAGACACACACACACACACACTCACTCACTCACACACATATTATACAAGAAAGAACCCCAAACTATTCTGAAATATAAACTTTATTTTAAAATGTACAGCAGGAAGTGACCTTGACTTTTGAATAATAATAATAAAAACCAAACCTGAAGTGAATTAAATGGACTTCAGCGATAAACCATGCTTTGCAACTTAATTGGACACCATGGAACGAGAGAGTGCCTTGATTAGGAAAGCGAATGCAATGTTCTCTCTCAGTTCCTTGATCTCAACAGAAACACATTCTCAGGAAAGGCTTCAACCAGGAGGAAAATGCAGAGAAAGGTGAGTCTGGCGAGCCCACAGCAGCACCTGAAGCCCCGGGAGTTTGTGTGACACTAATAATCCTGTGAGTGAGTGTTGGAGATGTGCTTTGTGGAGTTTTCAAGGCACATGCAGGGGTGCTAGGTCCCTGACGGTGTCATATTAATTTATGGCAAGTAAACAGCCATTACTGGGATTCATAAAAGGGATAATTAATGGTATTGTTAGCTTTTAAAAAATAGAAAATAAATGCCCACTTACTAGTGGTTTTGAAATGCTAATGAGGTACTGTGGGATCTTGCCCAGTGAGTCACATTTATCCTCCAAAGCCAGTTCTGCAAATGCAGTGTAGAATTCCCCGTGCTGTTACTAGGTTGACCTTTCCAGAATATTCTAAAGGGAAATAAAAGGCTGTTCTTTGAAGATACTCTTCATGGTGATCTCAGGTGAGGCTCTTCCTGGCAGGGCAAGATGGGCCTCTTAGAGCATGATCTGCTAGAATTTATAATTAAAAAATTGTAATAATAATAATTTTGTCCATGCACGCATGTGTGCATGGGTGTGTATGTGTGTGTGAACCACATTTCAACATTTTGAGTGTGGAGTTCAGGGAAGAACTTATTGTACTGGGTCTGTTTCCTTCCACTGTAGGTTCAAGGAAGGAACATGAATGGGCAGGCCAACAAGGAGGGTACTTTTATGCCTAGTCCATCTCAACAGGCTGATTTGCTGGCATTTTTCACAAGAGATATTTCAGATTGGAAAACAGGCAACAGAATGACCTACAAATTAGGTGTGACACGGGAATTAATAAGAGTGGACTGTGGAGATAGTTCAGTTGGTAACGTGCTTCAGCATGAAAACCTAGTCCTAGCTCCCAGAATCCGGGTAAAACCAATCTGTAGCTGCACACTAAATCCCAGGCTTGGAGAAGCAGAAACAGTCGGATCACGAGGCAGTCACCCAACCCTCGGGCTCCAGTGAGAGACTCTGTCTCAAACTAACAAACACACACACACCAGTGTGGGTAGCTCCTAAGGAAAGGTATCTCAGGCCACACTCCGACTTCCACAAATACATGGTCATATGTGTGGACAGCACCGCCAATAAATACAATAAAAGTTAAGAGTGAACAAAAAAGAAATCAGCCTCAGTAAGTTACATTTCTAAGTCGGGACATCATCTTCCTTTCAATTGTTAAGAAAAGCCTTTTGTCTTTTGCAAATTGTATCTTGGGTATTCTGAGTTTCTGGGCTAATATTCACTTATCAATGAGTATATATCATGTATGTTCTTTTGTGATTGGGTTACCTCACTCAGGATGATATCCTCCAGATCCATCCATTTGTCTAAGAATTTCATAAATTCATCGTTTTTAATAGCACAGTGGTACTCCATTGTGTAAATGTACCACATTTTCTGTATCCATTCCTCTGTTGAGGGACATCTGGGTTCTTTCCAGCTTCTGACTATTATAAATAAGGCTGCTATGAACATAGTGGAGCATCTCTCCTTATTACCAGTTGGAACACCTTCTGGGTATGTGCCCAGGAGTGGTATTGCTGGATCTTCCAGTAGTACTATGTCCAGTGTTCTAAGGAACCGCCAAACTGATTTCCAGAGTAGTTGAACCAGCTTGCAATCCTACCAGCAATGGAGGAGTGTTAATCTTTCTCCACATCCTCTCCAGCATGTGCTGTCACCTGAATTTTTGATCTTAGCCATTTTGACTGGTGTGAGGTGGAATCTCAGGGACTGCCCCACCTGGGAACCTATCCCATAAACAACCACCAAACCCAGACAGATGCCAACAAGATTTTGCTGACAGGACCCTGATATATCTGTCTCCTTCAAGGCTATGCACATACAGAAGTGGATGCTCACAGTTGTCTATTGGATGGAACACAGGGTCCCCAATGAAGGTGCTAGAGAAAGTACTCAAGGAGCTGAAGGGGTTTGTAGCCCCATAGGAAGAACAACAATATGAGCTAACCAGTACCCCCAGAACTCCCTGGGACTAAACCACGAATAAAGAAAACACATGGTGGGACTCATATGTAACAGAGGATGACCTAGTCGGCCATCAATGGGAGGAGAGGCCCTAGGTCCTGTGAAGGTTCTATGCCCCAGTATAAGGGAATGCCAGGGCCAGGAAGCAGGAGTGGGTGGGTCGGGGAGCAGGGGGAGGGGTCAGGGGATAGGGTATTTTCGGAGAGGAAACTAGGAAAGGGGATAGCATTTGAAATGTAAATAAAGAAAATATCTAATAAAAAAAGAAAAGAAAAGAAGAGAAAAGGAAAGGAAAGGAAAGGAAAGAAAGGAAAAGAAAAGAAAAGAAAAGAAAAGAAAAGAAAAGAAAAGAAAAGAAAAGAAAAGAAAAGAAAAGCCTT
This sequence comes from Mus minutoides, assembly GCA_902729485.2. NCBI lineage: Eukaryota > Metazoa > Chordata > Mammalia > Rodentia > Muridae > Mus > Mus minutoides. The sequence continues at coordinate 2,457,701 of LR749561.1, read as the reverse complement.
TTGCTTCATGTCAAGCCAGTCTGGGAAACACTGCATTAGGAACTGTTGTTTCGTGGGGTTCAGAGCTTCTACATCTTCAAACATTCATCATCCCAAAGCACTCTTGAACATTTTGCTGAGTGGTTCCAATTCTCCTATGACCATCATATATGTGTATTCAGATTTCAAAAAAGAAAGGATCCTTTTCCTCTGTGTGTGTGTGTCTGCCTGTCTGTCTACCTGTCTCTCTTTGTGTCTCTGTCTCTTTGTCTCTCTCTGTCTGTCTTTTCCTCCCTTCCTTCCTCTTTCTCTTTCCCTCCATCCCCCCTTCCTCTCTTCCTCTTTTCCTTTCTTCCTCCCTCTCTTTCCGTCTTTCTCTCCCTCCCTTCCCCTCTCTCCCTCCCTTCTTCTCTCTCCCTCTCTCCATTTCCCTCTTTCTCTCCCTCATATTCTCATCTGTCTCCCCCTCTCCCTCTCCTCTGCCTCTCTTACTCCCACCCCCTCTCTAGCTGACCTCCAGGGCTCTCTCCATGTTCCTCTAGAAGCTAAGATCAGCACTCTAGCTTACCATGACACCCAGTCATTCAATCTTGCAGCCTTGCCTTGGTCAACTGTAATGAGGACAGCTCTTACTTAGGACCCAGTAGAGACAGCAGCTCCTTGTAACCCATCCTGGTCAGTGGGATACAGAACAACCCTGTCTAGCCTTGTGGTTAGAGAACATTGCAGATTTGCTCAAACACTCCCCTCAGGCCAGTCTCTTCCCTGTGTGGGAATATTTGCCCTTAGTTCATGGATTTTAAGAATTAGAACTATTGTGGAGCCCTCTCTGCTAGTGTCAAAGCCTCACTGTTCAGCACTGAGAAAATCCCAAGTAAACAGCCTTGTCCCCATCCTTCTCTGGCCCAGGAAAACCAATTAAGAAACAGCACAAAAGTGACCCATGCAAAACAAACAAACAACAGACCCCAGCCCAGGAAGCCACCATGCCTGGGGGAAGGTGACTAAAGATTTTTATTTGCTGAAGCCTGATGCTGGAGAGGCTTTGATTTTCCCTCCTTCTAAAATTATTGAAGCATTCTGCTGCTTGGGAAACATGGAAGGAGCCCCTGGGACACCCAGGTCACTTCTCCTGCAGGGCAGTCTTTAGAGGAAAGTCTCAGCAGCCTGCACTTTGAGGATTTATACAGGGTACGTACCAACTCTACGATTATATATTTGAAATATAAACAGTTCAGTGGTAATTGGCTACATTTTTTAACTCTTTTTTTTTAATTTACTTTTTTTGTTTGTTTGTTTGTTTTTCAAGACAGGGTTTCTCTGTGTAGCCCTGGCTGTCCTGGTACTCACTTTGTAGACTAGGCTGGCCTGGAACTCAGAAATCTGCCTGCCTCTGCCTCCCAAGTGCTGGGATTAAAGCCGTGCACCACCACGCCCGGCTTAACTCTTTTAAAACTTATCCTCCCTGTCCTACCTTTGAAGTGCAGAGAGCTCTCCTGGTCACCAGCTATTTTGGATAGAAAAATATTAATCAGAAGAATTTACTTTCTATACCAACAAAAGATATTTTAGACAGAACTTTAATGTATATATATATATATATATATATATATATATATATATATATATATATAGTCAGATGGTTCCCCCAGTGAATGTCTTCATCTATAAGACTTTGCAGATGTTCTAGGAGAGTACAACTCTACAGACAGGAGAGATGGCCACTGAGACATGAAGTGAAAGAATCTTTTCTCCGAAGGGATTTCTTACAATGATTAAAAGGGCACACAGTGGGAGCTGACTGTGTGACTGTGTGACTGTGTGACTGTGTGGCTGTGTGACTGTGTGGCTGTGTGGCTGTGTGACTGTGTGGCTGTGTGGCTGTGTGACTGTGTGGCTTTGTGGCTGTGTGGCTGTGTGGCTGTGTGGCTGTGTGGCTGTCGGGGGAGTTCTCTCAAAACATGTGCAAGGGTCTGGGCTCCATCCGCAGCAATGAAGGTGAAAAGAATAAGGACAAATAATGATAATAGTAATAAGGTAAAGAATTAACAAAACAGTCTAAGCACCTTTACAAAGGACCTGCCCAGCACTCTGTCATTGCATATGAATAACAGAGAGCCGTTTCTCCAGGGCTCTGATCAGCAGATTTGATATATGGATTGCGATCAATTTTTTCTTATGGCAAATCTATATGTTATTCTCTGTCTTCATTTGGTGCTATTTGCTGAGTGGCTGTTACTCGGGGGCAGAGGTCGCTCTCTGGCAGTGGAGGCAGCCGGGTAATCTTTTAGTCTTCATAAGTAGTGTGTGAGATATTAAATCACACTTGACGTACCTGAGGCCCAGCAACTTCATCCATATTTTATCTGCTGTAAATTTAATACCACAGCACTTTTTAGGGTGATGTATTTATTAACTGGCTGGGGATGAGCAGTACAGAAATTCAGTTTGTTCAGGAAAATAAAATGAAGACAGTCTGACAAGTTTGAAAAGTAAGCACAATAGCTATTTATTACTTTTTAAATGCGCGGTTTGTTGAGATGTCTTTAGCAGTATTTGTTCAATACATGCAGAATGCGTTCTCAATCATCCCAGCTTGATTCTTTTTTTTTTTTTTTTTGAATTTTAATAAAATCTTCTTCTTTCAAGGAAGTCTGCTTCTACCACCTATAGAGGCTCAGTTTCCAGTGGCTGACTTAATTCTCTTGGGAAGAACCAAGGCTTTGTTCTGCATGAACCACCCTGTACAACTGAGAGAAACTGAGTCTCGTTCAGGCGTTCTGTAGTTAAATGTCTGACTCCCCAGGTCAGCTGGGAAACATTTTCATAGTTAGAGTCACGGAGAGATTTGTCCTTCCTTTCTTTGGAGAATAGGTATACACAATAGCTATAGCTAGAATAGCTAGAAGGCAGTTTTGACCATTTAGCAAAACAAAAGTAAGTCCCATCTGGGCATAGGATGTCGGCAGCAGTGAGCTTTTTTACTAGGCTTATGGTATCAGACATCAATTCCCCCTTGTGGACTCAGCCCTAAAAAGGATACCTACCTTTATGGGCTCCCTCCCTCAAATCTCAGGGATCTCCATGAAAAAGGAGATGGGAAGAGGCAAGGCATGATGGGAAGGAAGTTTTTTTCTTCTAGATATAATGGGGAGATGCACATATGAAGTCAGGGACTGTGGTGGCGTGCACAAGAACTTCACAAGTTCAAGCCACACAGCATCCAAACACCAAGAAGGGGAAGTGAGCATAAAGCCTAGTCCTAACCAAGAAATGATTTGCAACTGATCTGTGCTGGAAGAGGGATAATCAGCTTGCTTTGGACATTGGTATACTAACTATACTCCAGGGCAGGTCCCATGCTCAGGTGTTCGTAGCCAACACAAAAGGGCTCCATGATTTTATATGCTTCTCTTTGTTTGCTGTTTTCTTTTGGTTTAGCTGTGTTTTGATTTTGGGGAGCAGTTGAGAGAGAGAAGGAACATGATGTTGGGTGGGTAGGGGTGTTAGGAAAATATGGATGGAGTGGAAGAGTAGAAAGAATGTGATCAAATATATATCACATAACCTATTTTGAAAGTCAATAAATTACACACACACAGACACACATGTGAGTGTATACACACACACACACACACACACACACACACACACACACACACACACGCGCGCCCATGCACCAGATATGAGCAAACACTCAGGAGTCAGGAAGATCTCTGTTAGTTTCAGGCCAGGGTGAATTCTAAGCCAGCCAGAGCTACATTGTGAGACCTTATCTCAGAAACAAAGAATCCCAACAAAATAAAGTAAGCTTTGACACAGGATATAGCTTGGTCAGGCCAGAGACTACTTATTTGTTATCCGTGAGGCCCTAGGCTATGCCCCTAGACAAAAGACAAAATAAAAAATCAAAAAGACAAAAAAGCTAAAAATATAAATCCAAACGTTCTCCAGGCAGAGTGTGGTGACACATGCCTTTAAGAATTCTGGGATTTTACAGGCCGAGGCAGGAAGACTACGAGTTCAAGACCATCCTGAAGTGCAGTGCCCGATTGTGTCTCAAAAGCTAACAAATCAATAGGGGCCAATGAGAGACTTAGCAGGTAAAAATGTTTGGCAGGAAAGCCTGTGGGCCTGCCTGTGTTTAATCCTCAGGAGGATAGAATCACACACACACACACACACACACACACACACACACACACACACACTTAATTTAATTAATTATTTAACAAATTAGTAAAAATTTAAAAGCAGGATTCACAATTTAAAAATGGAGACTGTCTTTGTTGCTCTGTCTCCACTGCCCCCTCCATGTACCTTGGGTTTCACATTTATTCTGTAAAATTATTATCTCCTGCACAGGTTATGGACTGTTGGTGAGATTTACACACCAGTCCTCTTATTAGCCAACTGGCAACTTAAAATCTCAGCTGTTTATTGAGAAAGATGAGACCCAATACATTCATTTGTAGTTTCTTCTTACAAATCTCCTTTTCCCTTTTGTTTTCTGCAAAGTCTAAGATTGCAAACCTTGGCTGAGGTGAGAGTTCTATACATTTTAGCCAAGCCTGGACAGCATTGTTATGGCCTGCACAGGACTTTTCTTGTGTTCACTTGGAGATCACTGGCTCTATTTGACCCCAGACATACAAACTGAGGGGCACCAGAAGATGGCATTTCTGAGGATACCAGGGAGGTCTTGTTCCTTAGCTGGCAAGAAGTTTCAAGGGTCTTCATTGAACACAGAGGGACTAGAAAATAGTTCTCAGAGTGTATTCAGCTTGTAACATCATCTTGGTATCATCATCATCATCACCACCACCATCATCATCGTCATCGTCAGCAGCAGCAACAGCAACAGCAACAGCAACAGCAGTACATGGGTACCCTTGGGCATTGTGCTCTCCTCTCCATCCAGTGTGCTGAATCATATCTCTGTGGTGGACTCAGCAGCTTGTTTCCACAAATGCTACCAGTATTTTGGCTGCCTGCTCAAGTTTGAGAATCACTGGATTCTAGTCCCCATGAACTGGAAACAGATGCTGTGTCTGCAATCTCTCCATTCTGGCCAGTTCCTATGTCTTAGTTAGGGTTTTACTGCTGTAAACAGACACAATTACCAAGGTAACTCTTATAAGGGCAACATTTAATTGTGGATGGTTTACAGCTTCAGAGGTTCAGTCCATTATCATCAAGAAAGTAACATGGTAGCATCCAGGCAGGCATGGTGCAGGAGAAGCTGAGAGTTCTATATCTAAAGGCCACTAGAAGACTGGCTTCCAGGCAGCTACGGTGAGGATCTTAAAGCCCATACCCACAGTGGCACACCTACTCCAACAAGACCACATCTCCTAATAGCGCTGCTTCCTGGTTCAAGCATATACAAACTATCACACACACCTCCTGATGCAGAACAAACTGCTGGAATGATCTACCACATAACAGTCCTCTGGGAGGGAATTAATATTTGAATAGCTTTAGAAGATACCACTCTGGTCAAGTACATTCCAATGCCAAGTTCAAATCCTGTTTTGTATTGCTCAGTATATTTAAAAATAATCTCTCATAACGACTTTTTAGGAGATGACTCTTGCCTTCCTTAGAATGAGGTGGTCAAGGAAATGGACACGCTTTGAGGAAAAGATGCAGACTTAGACTTTTCAAAACCTGCTTTAATTATGACTCTTCGATGCTTCCACCTCCCTTCTAGCCCACCGCCCACCAGAGGGAGGGGAAAGAAAGGTTAATAGGAAACAGAGGTGGTGGATCTGTTTAGAAATAGTTCTTTGGGGCTATTCCAATCTTCACTGTCAGTAGTCCAGTCCACCAACAAGACAGCAAACACAAATCAAGAGCAACAGCTTGATCCAGAAGAAGCCTTGAGGATCCACAGATCTGGATGAGTCTGCAGAAGCTGCAGGAAGCAGCAGGAATGCCACCAGAAGTTCTTTGGTGTGTTTCTACAAAGTCATGACAAGCGATGATGAAAAAAAAAAAGAAAAAAAAAAAGCAATGCAATAGTGCTGTCCACTTCTGTTGCTGTTGGATTATACTTACAACTCTTTCCGAATGTCACATGCCCTCTCAAGTGTCTGCTTCAACGAAACATCACATCATTTCAAGTGTCTGCTTCAGCCAAACATCCTCTCATAAGACGGTTTCCAGAAAAAAAAAAATCACACGACACAACTGTGTCTCCAACAAAACTAAAAATTCCCAAGTCAGAAGGAAAATGGAGATCCAGAGTCGACACCTCCAACACTGTTAGGTGTAGGGGTGTTTACGTGGCATGTGTACTGTGTGTCTACCTAGAGACATTGGGAGCCAGAAGACCATGTCAGAGCTCCTGGGATTGGAGGCAAATGGTTGTGAGTTGCCATGTGGATGCTGGGGTTTGAACGCCAGTCCTCTGTAAGAACTGCAGAGCTATGCACCTATGCACCGTCTCTGCAGAGGTCTCTCTCACAGTTCACTTCCGGACCTTGTAAATTCTGTGGAGGTGCGCTGACTTTTGTTTCCGGTATTCATACAACATTCCTTTCCTAAATAAGCTATAGATTTTGGGAAACGGTGTTGTGATTCAAGTGATGTTCACCGCTTCCATGGAGTGTTCAAAACTGAACATAATGTGTAAGTGAGGGAATGCTTTAACTATTTCTTTTAGACATATTCTCACACCTTACCCTTCTGGGCACAGACTTCTGAGTAGACTTTAGCTCATCCCCTGTTTTGATTTGGTTTGGTTTGGTTTTGCTTTGTTGGTTTGTGCTTGTTTTTGTTTTGTTTTGTCCATGGTGTTTGAGAAAATGTGGTGATGTCTCTACATAAAGAGACAGACTGGCACGTGAAACCACAGCGCTTCTGATCATTGTCTTCATGTGACCTGGGAGTCTTTAGACCCGTAGCCGCAGACTGAAGCCCCGTCAGTGCATCAGCTGAGGGATCATGGGATGCCCTGTGGAAATGTGCTGTTTAGATTCTCTTTGGCTTCTTTCTGTGCCCTTCACTGAGTTCAGGGCAGAACACCTGGTGACTCCTGAGCGGGAGGAAGAGCATCTTCAGAGCAAACAGGAGGCAGAAATGAGGGTTAGTGTGGTGTTTCTATTATTTTATTTTGGGAAGACACATTCTAGTTTCTAAGATCTGTGTGGGGAAGAGGAATCCTATACTCAAGGGTTGCCCTAGGAAAAGGGACCAGCAGAGAAAGAGTTTACTTCTGAGGTGGAGTGAGAGGCTTTCCAGGGACCATGCCATTCTTTAGACCCCAGCACTAACTTTGGAAGATGTGAATCTCTAAGCCCCACTCTTCTTTCCAACCACTGGAATCAAAGCCCATGATCACAGAGGTCAGTTGGGGCCCACACGCTTTGAGGGAGCTCACCTCACTTCGGCACAGATTCCGTGTGAAGAACCCAGGGTCATTGCAATGATGGAAAAGGACAGGAGTTTGAATCCCCAGCTTCCAGGATCTTAGGTTTGATTTAGTGCCTGAGTGGACACTCAATTGATGTTTGACCTGAAAATGAAGTGTCAATCATTAAGTGAACTCCTCTCACAAAGATAGTGTCCCACATGTTTTTATGGGGCTGGACAAATGTGAAGTGTGTTTCAGAGTCAGAACATTACTGGAGTCTGATAGTCTCTTTAGCAGCCTTTGTTGCTGTTTTTATTCTGAAAATTTTTCATTTTAAGGATATTATTTGTTTACTTATTTATTTGTTGTTGTTGCTGCTGCTGGGGATGATGATGGTGGTGGTGGTGGTGTGTGTTCTTGAGTGTGTATGTGTGTTTGTGTGCGTGCATGAAGAAGGGCAGAGAACAACTTCGGGGCGTTAGTTCTCTCTTCTATCCTGTGGGTCCTGGGGAATCACTCTTAGGCTATCAGACTTGTAAGCAAGTACCATTACCTGTGGAGACACCTAGCCAGCTCTCTCTCTCTCTCTCTCTCTCTCTCTCTCTCTCTCTCTCTCTCTACACACACACACACACACACACACACACACACACACACACACCAAGTTCATAATTTTTATCTGGGGGCAAAAAATTTGCTTATCAAAAAATGCACACACAAACATTGCTGAAAATGCTGAAAATATTTATATGCATGCAATAAGTAAATGTGAATAGCATATCTGTTATACATGTAATTCCTGGGCTGCACAGAGACACACATGCAAACTAGACAAGACTGTGATAGAATAGAGCACAAAACAACCACCAGCATAGATTCTACTACTAGGCTGCTTAATTTTCTGTCAACTTGACCCATGACCTGAGGTCATCTGGAAGAGGGAACCTCAGTTAGGAAAATGACTCAACCTGACTGGTCTGTAGGAATGTCTGTATTCAACAGATTTGCAGCTTGAAACTGAAGAGCACATGGTATGGGTGGGCAGTGCTTCAGCCTGAAGCTCAGAGCAGTGTTGAGATGNCTACTAGGCTGCTTAATTTTCTGTCAACTTGACCCATGACCTGAGGTCATCTGGAAGAGGGAACCTCAGTTAGGAAAATGACTCAACCTGACTGGTCTGTAGGAATGTCTGTATTCAACAGATTTGCAGCTTGAAACTGAAGAGCACATGGTATGGGTGGGCAGTGCTTCAGCCTGAAGCTCAGAGCAGTGTTGAGATGTGGCATCTCCTCCTTAGTTTCTGTATTAATTAACCTTGAGTAAATTAGTACAAATCTCTGTGTTTTACTTTATCTGTAAATTGACACTAATAAAGAGGCCTACCTATTAAAGTATTACACATATTATGAGTTAATATATTATAAAGACTAAAGGCTAAAGAAGATCTTTCTTTTAAATATTAATAAAATTGTGCTTATAGGCATGTCTATTCTTTATAATGTATATTTTCAGGTTGCAGAGGACTCTACATTTCTTCTGTGTTTCTGTCTCAAGAAACACACACACACACACACACACCCTTACAAACAAACCATCACCACCACCAGCAGCAAGAGCAGTAACTAAGCATTGTGGGAAATATTTAAAAGCATAGCAAGTCCCTGCGCTCTGCTGGGCAGGCCACATGACTCCAGTGGGGGGTTCTCATCTTGGCAGACTCTCTGGCCCTGGAGCTCCAGAGTACCCTTGGCAGGTCCTTGCCACGCCAGCCCCAGGCTGCTCACCTGCCACGACACACAGCAACCCGGTAGAAACAAAACTCTAGAAGCTTATAATTAATCATTCAGATTTATATATCAATCAATTCTCAATTGACAGGATGCCCATACAATAATTTCAGGGCCGATTGATAATGATACAAGCTTCCCACCTAGATTAGGCAAGTTACTCCGATTATTTTATCCCTGTAAGATATCGTATCTACCTGTGATACAGCTGCCCACCTAGATTAGCCCAATTATACTCTTTCAGGTTATTCGTATCTACCTGTAGTTATTTAAAGCCACACTGAATCGGGATCATCCTGTCTGTTGCCCTCTATCTTGCTTCCTTCTCCTCTCTCTCTCCTCTGCCATCGTCTCTGCAACTCTTAGCGCTGCCTCCCTTTTCCCTGTCCAATCACAGGCCTCCTGCTGCATGAATATTTTAATATAACTGGACAGGAAAAATCCTGCCATCACTAAGTAAGTCTAACAAACTAAAAAAGTATAAAAACTTTCGGTTTGATCCTTAAACACGTGTTCGCTGCCTGTGTTCTGAGAGGGGGGAGGTGAAAAGCTGAAAGACTGTTAACTCAAGCTTCCAGAAGAGTAGAGAAGCCTGCAGGACACAGCCCTTTCCCAGATCAGGGACCTTCATCAAGTCTTCTCACCTTGCAGAATTGTCCCATTATGCACTGACCTACAAGTACCCTTCAGCTAAGGTCGGCACTGTCTTCAACATCTTGTTATGTTGGAAATATTGTGTGACTGTTGGGAGAAAACTCCAGTGAAATAAGGCAAAGAGAGCAGAACCGTAATACTGTAGGACTGGTACCCGTATGAGGTTGAGAAGAGAGACTGGGCACAGAAAGACCTTCCGAACTGTGGGAAAATACAGTTCCCTACCTGTGGTATTTTGTTATAGCAGCATGAACTAAGAAACCTTTTAGTTCTCAAATTTTGAGGTGGTTGCTAAAAAGCAGAGACCAGAGATCTGAACACGCCTCTCTTCCTCCTCCTTGAGGGTCACAGCTCCAAGACACGAGAAGAGTGTCTTGTGGGGTGGGGATAGAAAGATTGGTTCAGAAACAGCCCTGGATCCTCCATCTAGGGAAAATGGACAGTGATATGGAACTCAGTGTCCTCCATCCTAATGTCATCCTCTGCCCCACTGTTGGCATCCAGGTTTTAGGAAAGCAAATTGATTTTCTTCCTTGAAACTCAGCAGATGTGAATTGTAACCCTTTCAACTCCCAGGACCAGCAGCTACACGCACTGGGTCCATTCAGAATCTGTGGGTGCAATCTTTGGAAGCAGGACAAGCAGCTACACGCACTGGGTCCATTCAGAATCTGTGGGTGCAATCTTTGGAAGCAGGACCAGCAGCTACACGCACTGGGTCCATTCAGAATCTCTCGGTGCAATCTTTGGAAGCAGGGAGGGTCATTGCAGATGTAATCAAATTAAGATTAGGGTAGTCCCTGACCCAGCAGGGCTAATATTCTTTTAAGAATAGGGAAATATAGACATGGCTAAGCAGGAGCCTGCTATTTGAAGATGGGAACAGAGACTAGGGCGATATTGTCGATGGCTAAGGAATACTACGCTTTGTTGGGAACAACAGAAAGCTGAAGAAACCAGATAGGGCTCTGCCTCAGGCCCCAGGGGGAGTGGGGTCTTGCCACCGATTAGATTCCAGGCTCCACACCCACCAGAGAGTAAGGTGCTGCTGATTTGAGCACAGTGATAATTTGCGGTGTTGACCCTGTGTAACTAATATAATGCCTCAGATTTCAATAAACTGCTAATAGATTCAGGAATGGAGGACAAAATCTGGTATAAGTCAGAAATTGCAATAATCCCCAAACAATTCCCAAAGACCTGTGATTTAAAAGGGTGTAATAAAATGAAAAAAACAAAAAAAAAAACCAAAAAACGCAGTACTCCTTTTATATATAACCCCATCGTTGCTATGGGCTCCATATTACTTAGTATCCAGCGATCTGAATGTTGAACTTGGACATTTCAGAAGTCTTAGTTGTCTCTGTAACGCTCCTGAGGCCTGGGGTAGCTGGAATCTTCTCTAGCAATCCTACTGGAGGAATCCAGTTATCACATGTAACTAACTGTTGTAGCTGGTGGGGAGATGCGACTAAAACCAGCTGTTAGCATCAGAACCGTCTGTGGGCAGCCAGAAGCTGTTTACAGCCAGCTTCTGAACCCAGGGATGAAGTCATCCCAAGGCTTGTCTGTTGCCATTGCAACTGTGCTCCCCCCTCACCCCCCACTCCCCCTACCCCCCCCNGCTACCTATGTCATGGCCCAGAAGATAAAAGACACAGACTGACCCATAGCTCTCTCTCTCTCTTTTTCACTTCTTTCCCTGTCAATGAAGACCTCTCCTGTGAGAACTGTACTGGCTTGGCATGATCTGTCCAAGTAACACCAACCTTATTCCTCTAGCACTGTATCCATATTTTATGGCCTTCCTAAAGCTTTCCCTTAGAAAACCACGTTTAGGGCTTGTTCATACTGCACTGAGGACCCAGTGCCCATTATGCTTTGGAGGGGAACTGGGGCTCAGGAATATAAGGACACCTTTACTGCCCAGAGAGTGCAGAGTATTCTGTGTGTGTGTGCATTTGTGCATGTGTGTTGTGAATGCACACTCATGTACGTATGTGCGCATACCTAATGCATTCACTCGAGGAGGGCAGAGGAGAACATTGGGAGTCATGCCCTGCTGCTTTTCATGTGTATAAGAGTCTTTCTCTGAATCTGGCTCTCACCATTTCTGATAACCTGCTAACAGGTGAGCTCCTGTGACCAGGCTGTCTCAACTCCTCTTGTTCTTACATGAAACAAGTCTGAAAAACAAAGTTCAAATGCATCTGTCCTCTTTACAGAAATAACTAATGCCAACATTACATTAGAGTAATGTCAAAGGTGGGAGAGACTTCAAGGAAATTCCCCCTTCCACCTTGGGTACTTTCCCTGGAAACTTCTGGAAGTGTTTTCAGTTTGCATTTGGTGGGATGATTTTTGAATACTCAACAATTTGCATATGCATATGCATAATGAGATATTTGGTAGGTATGAGCCAAATGTAAATATGATATTTATACATACAGCCTATGGTAATTCCTATCACTTTTGATAGTTTTCTCCTTGTAACATTGTATCAGGTCTTTCAATAACGTTCACATTTTACCACATTTCAGGTGCTATAGTGTTTTGGATTAGAATTGTTTGTCAAAGTTCCCTAAATCTCTAGTGCAGCATTCCACAGAAAATGTTGGTGGGAAGGCAAAAACTCATTTCCACAGAGTTTTATTTTCTTTTAAAACCATGCTCATCAGAAGCCGTGATTTGGCTTTTGAGAATGCAGGAGGAATCCATAGTTCTGTATCTGCCTGGTTGCAGAGAGGTCTCCTTGTATGATCTACAGTGTCCCCATCTCAAAGGTGGTCATGGTGGTGACCCTCATGTAGCCAAAGACAAGAGACAGGAAGTGGAGCTGGTAGCTGAGTGTGGCCTACTGGATCAGAAGGAGGGATGCACACGCAGATTCCATGGGCACGGTGGTCTCCCTCACTGGAATGGTCTATTGAACATCGGGTGCTCATCACTTTGTTCTCTGTGTCTGTAAGAAACCGGATGCCATCTTGTACTTACTGAATGCAGTTCTGTCAATCAGAGGCCTGGAAATCTACATTTCTAGAAGCAGTCCAACCTCCCCTCCTCTGAATTCATTCTCTCTCCCTCTCTTTCTTCCTCTACCCCCTCCTTGTACCTCTTCTCCTCTCCTTTTCTCTCCCCTCCTCCTCTCCCCTTTCCCCACCCCTTCTCTCTGGCAGAAGTTTGAGAATCCCCCCGTGCTATTCTTGTTTGTGAAATGGAGGCTCCCAGAATCTGCCTTTGTGTGCTTCCTGGATTGGATCCTTATTTCATGTCACAAAACACCAAGTGTTGTACATCTGTTAAAGTCATTTTTATTTTATTTTATTTTTTTATTTTTGCAGGAATATTTGAGCAGGGGAATGGGAAGGCGAGAGGGAAGCGGGACCAAAGAGAGTGGAGAAGAGGAGAGATGTCCTAGATGAGAAAGGCAGATGAAGCAGTCCAGGACATGAATGCACACTTGAAGCTGCAGGAGAGGAAGTGTCCAGGGTAGAATGAAAAGAGAGGGAGGGGATCAAAGGCGCCAGCTCCCCGGCTCCCCTGTGTTCCTGTGATCACCCACCGGTCCTACACTTTCTAGGTCCTCCGCTTAATCGAACATAATGAGGGTGCAGAGAAGTTCATGTGCCAAGGTCAAGGTTCAAGGGCCAACAGTCCTGCATAAGAGATTGATACTCTTTTACTTTGAAAAATTGTAAAAAAAAAAAAAATTCCCCCTCACCCGCCTCAAATAGCAAATGCAAAACGCAGTACCACCGACTGGCAGCTTTTTAATGCCTTTATAATTCAACTTGAATTTGTGAATCAGAGTCTCTTGTCCATGTTGAAAAACCTCCTCAGGTGATTTTGATGTGCACCCCCACTTAATAATCCCCAGCTAGAGCGTCTCAAGGGTCCTTTTTAACTCTGACAATCGATTTTTACCAAGTCTTCACAGAACAAATGTCACAGGTGCGTGGGGGAGGAATTTCATCTTGCTTTGGATCTGAAATAGAAGGTTCTGAGCCTTTCTTAACATGTCGGTCTAGGATTCCTTCCCACGGCGCCTGAGATGCCTTTTGCTCTGCATGTAGTCCGTTTGCAGGTTTCGAGTGGGTTTGGGAATGTCCCCAGAGGAACACTGTGCATTTGAAACAGGACAGGGTGGACATACTGGAACTAGTTCTGCGAACACTAAGACTTTAGCGCCCAGTTCCCCACGGAGCTTGGTGTCCAGAACTGCGGGTTAGTGCATAAGTTATAATAGGCTCCAAAGCGAGAGAACAGTAAAAAGGCCAGCGCCAAAGAAATCTGAACCCTTTAGCTTTTGATCAGTGGGCTGGACTGACACACTCTAGGTCAGGCACTTGTGGGGCAGCCCTGTCTGGGTGAGAGGACCACACAGGAAAGCGCACGCAAAGCCAGAGTTGGAACAGTGCCTGGAGAGGGAGAGACCACTGGTATGTTTGCTCTGAAGCAGCACCAAGGGACTGTCCTGGGTCTCCTCAGTCCCCACGACCCAGTGCGCTAAGGGCACAGGTATGAAGAAGGTAGCTTCTGCTTTCCTCGGGGACTATAACTAGTGACCCCTCTTCAGTCTTTTTCTGTCCTTCCCAGGCTCGTATTTCCTAGTAATGTTTACACCTTTTTAGGTTTCGAATTGACACAATTTATGACGCACAATACGGCATTTAAACACATGATATATTGATCAAGTCAGGATGACTGGCATATCTGGCTCTGTGTTGTGGACCTTCTCTGCCTGATTCTTTGAAATACACCAGCCAGCATAGTCATATATGTGTCATCTGAGGGGTGTGTGGGGTTGTGTGAATGTTCAGAGATATATGGGTTTTTGTGTGCATGAGCGATGTTAGGTGTGTGTGTGTGTTTGCACGTGTGTGCATGTGTGAAATGTGTGTGCTTGTGCTGGGTTTGTGTGTGCCACGTAAGAAAGGTATGAAAGGTTGTATTTAGCGAGAAAGTTGAAGTACATGAAAGAGGTTGTATGTGTGTGGGGTATGAGTGTGTGTCATTTAGATGTGGAAAACTGTATGTGTGTTATATCAGGATAAGTGTATCATGTGATGAATGTGTGTGTGTATCCTGTGAAGTGTTTGTGTGTGTCATGTGAGATGTATGGTTTTTTGTGTGTGTGTTCCATGTGGGCAGTTTGTGTGGGTTTATGTTTGTGCTATTTGAGGGGCATGTATACATTTGTGTATTCTCTGTCTTTCTGTGTGTGTGTGTGTGTGTGTGTGTGTGTGTGTGTGTGTGTGTGAGAGAGAGTTGTAAAAGTGTGGTTGGGTGTATCATATGTGGAGTATGTGGTACTTTTTCTGTGTGCCATATGAGGTATGGGGAGGGTTTTGTGTGTGTGTGTGTGTGTGTGCCCTGTGAAGTGTGTGTGTGTGTGTGTGTGTGTGTGTGTGTGTGTGTGTGTATGGGGGGTTGTGTGCTATGTGATGCACACATTATATATAATGCACACATATGTTCATTATATCCTGTGTAGATTTATCCCAGAGTCAAGCTCAGCACAATGCAGTGGCTGATCTCAGAGCACCTGAAAACCAACTCAGGCCTCAGAGTGAGGCTGGCAGTGGAGCACAGGTTAATCTGTGAGCCTGAGCACGACCTGCGGCTGCACTCCTTCTTGGGCTAGCCCAGCCTCTTACCTTGCTATGCAGTGGCTACACATTTTGTTAAAGGTGTTTGTTGTTGTTGTTGGGAGGTAGTTTCAGTTAGAAATAGCTCAAAACTCTTGCTTCTCTTTCTTGTCTCTCTCCTTTCATTTGTAATATCCCTCCCTCCCAGCTGCTGACTGGTTAATGGGACCTTCTACATTGAGCCCTCTCCTGGCTGGGTGAGGGTGATAGGCTCTTCACCTGCCTCATAGAGTTTCTGCCACTGCAGCTCTCTAGCTACACAGACTTACTCTTCATTCCATTTCATCTTATGTATAGTTCCTTGGGCATCTTGGGAAAAGCCCAGTGTCCATGGCCAAACATAATGAAAAATAATTAAACACTTTCTGATATTTCTTTTTTTTCCCAACTTTTATTAGATATTTTCTTCATTTACATTTCAAGTGTTATCCAGAAAGTTCCCTATACCCTCCCCCATCCCCGCCCTGCTCCCGTACCCACCCGCTCCCACATGTTGGCCCTGGCGTTCCCCTGTATTGGGGCATATAAAGTCTGCATGACCAAGGGGCCTCTCTTCCCAATGATGGCCAACTAGGCCATCCTCTTCTATATATGCAGCTAGAGACATGAGCTCAGGGGGTACTAGTTAGTTCATCGTTATTCTTCCACCTATAGGGTTGAAGACCCATTCAGCTCCTTGGGTACTTTCTCTAGCTCCTTCCTTGGGAACCCTGATATTTCTTAATGTTCCTCTTGATAGCAGTAAACACCTAGCTTTCTTTGAAAACCAGAACAGAGCATCATAACACGTGACCATAAGGCCCCACTCCTCCTTGAATGGCTAGTGGTAGTTAATGGTTACTGGAGGAAGGGGATCCACTTTATTATTATTATTATTATTATTATTATTATTATTATTATTATTACTATTATTGTTTTGTTTTTCGAGACAGGGTTTCTCTGTATAGCCATGTCTGTCCTGGAACTCACTTTGTAGACCAGGCTGGCCTCGAACTCAGAAATCCGCCTGCCTCTGCCTTCTGAGTGCTGGGATTAAAGGTGTGCGCCACCACGCCCGGCTATTATTATTATTATTATTATTATTATTTATATTTTGTGGCCTAGCCACCAGAAAGTTGCCAAAGCTTCAAGAAATTACTCCAACGATGCTTGTGCAAGCAATTCACATTAAACTCAGTGGGACACTGGACAGACAGCACATACACACACACACACACACACACACACACACACACACACACACATTAACAGAGAGGGAGAGAGACAGAGAGTGAGACAGACATAGAGAGAGACAGATAGAGAGAGACAGAGACAGAGAGACAGAGACAGAGAGAGAGAGAGACAGAGAGAGAGAGAGAGAGAGAGAGAGAGAGAGAGAGAGAGAGAGAAGAAATATGCAAACTGTGGTGTTCTTCATTTGCTTGTGTCCTGTGTGCTTTTTGAATTAAGGCACCTTCATCTTAACTGTAGGGTGGTGTCCTGCTCCTCCTGATGCTGGGGAGGGGTGAGGATAGGCAGAAGCGCCATCATAAAGGTGCCCCACGGGTAGCTGAAAGACCTTATTGCACCATCGCTTTGACATCTCCCATCAAAGTATCAATAGAAGCTACTGACATGTGGCAAATGCACTTATTTGAACCTCGCTATTTTTCTTGCTTATCCTTTTATGGAGGGACTAATGGGGGCTAAACTTCTCCAAAGGTGGGTAAAGGCAGTGTTTGCAAGACCGTACAAGCCAGTACAGATGACGGTGAGCTCCAGCATGACCAAGACACAGTCTAAGGTTATTTATTTTCAGGGAAACAGTCATAGTGATATATGAGGGGCTGTTTATATTGCCTACTGTGTGTTTATAGTCTTTCACTATGAGCATGTATTAGGAGATGTTTTACTCATGGAGCTGTTGAGACATCCTGCTCAAAGATGGCACTCAAGGTTGATGTCTCCTGACACATGGACAAGTTCACATTGATATATCAACTAACTACGAACCTTTTGCCTACAGGTGTGGCCATGAATGGCTCTCTTGCTGCAGCGTTCAAGAATGTTTCAACCCAGGATTTTTCCCCAATATGTACAGATGGTCCCACCTACCTACCTCTGGACTTCTCTTGATTTTTTTTTTAGTCTGCACAGTTTTCTCTGACTCACATCAGCTCTGTGATATTTATTTCCCCACCAGAAACTGGGCAGTTTCCCCTGATCCTTGGGGTGATGTAGAATAAGGTGAGGAGTTTAGAGTGTGTCATGCAGACTAGAAAGGTGGTGCAGCATTTAGGGGTATTTGATGCTCTTCTAGAGGACCCAAATTTGGTTCTCAGGACCCACATCAATTAGCTAAGACGGCCTGTAACTTTCCTCAAAGGGGATCTGATGTCCCTGACCACCACAGGCATAGCAACTGCATTCATAACCCTACCCCCACAAACACAATTAAACATAAAACAAATCTTAAAAAGTCTTTATCTACCATCACACCAGCCCTTTGCTGGGCATTGGAGCTTTCCTGTAAGCTCCTGTTCTATGACTTTTCTCCCTTCATTTTTAGAACTAGAAAACCTAAGCTTCGGATTATCTTAAAATGAAGTGGCTATGTACACTATTTCCTCTTTTTTCATTCTTTAGCACATGCCCAGGAAGGGGAAAAAGCTGATGGTAAATTAATTGACTTCATGAGGATGGTAACATTTAAGGGATTCAACCAGTTCAAGGGCATCTGCTTTTTTGTGTGAGACTTCAACTAAGCCCCAAGCCGTCATTGTGATCCCATCAGAGACAGCCAGAAGGTGACAACGAGAGGCACTGAAGTTTTGACTAATGCATTCTAATAAACAAGCAATACTCCACTAGGATCTGTAGCTGGAAGGCAAATAAATACGCAGAGCCTGGGGTCCAGAAGAAACAATGAAGGATGAGTTGCGGAATGGGCAGCAGAAACATATCCAGGAGCTGCATTGGTATCAGGATGTGCTCCAGGGCTGTTTTTCCTACATTAGCGTCCTATTTTACAGATCTGTCAGTTGATGCTCCTCTTACTTTATGGTAGCCAGGAATGCCAGAGGAGAGGAGGGAGAGGAGTGGGGTTGCTTTTCATCCAGATATCTAGGTGCCTGTGTCAGGAGCCAGGGCAGAGCATACCAGCATGAAGTTCAGGAGAAACATGCTAATTTTTAGGGAGAGGAGTCCTCTCTACAGAAAGAGAGCCTCTTTCCATTCTGCAGGTCTACCTGAGAAGATACCCATGTAAACAGAGCGGCTGTTTTTTGCTAAGCAGAGCTTAACTCTTTCTGAAACAGTCATTTATTTGTGAGGACGATTTTATGTTAATTTAATTATAAGAAAATTGAAAAGTGTAATACATTGTTAAGCCCTTAAGGCCGGTTAATCTATTTGGATTGTAACAAATATAATTTTTATTAGCTCAGCCTATTTGGATGGTAACGAGTCTAACCTTTCCATAGACATTACAGACTCTGAGTTATGGTCCATTTTTATGTAAAACCAGCCTTGAGTGGAATAAGAGAATGTTCTTTTATCTGTCACTGTGTTATAGAATCATTATATTAATGAGAGGAGAATCGAGCCATTCCTATTATCTTAGAAGCTTGTGTCTTCTCTAGGTGTGATTGAAAAAAAGGCACACAGGTAGTTATTAGAAAAATGATCAGCCTTACACAGAGGTAAGATGTTTTGAAACCACCCTTGGGTAAAATATGTTGATTATTAAAGGGAAAGTTAATCATTTTCCAGCCAGTCAAGCCATCTATCCAGAATCCACTAATCTTGGGCATAGTTGAGTCCTGGACCTGGGAGGACAAGGAAGGTCCCCTTGGTCTCTTCTTTCTCCTCTTTTTCCCACTTCCTTTCTTCCCACACATCTCTCTCCCTCCCTTCTTTTCCTTCTTTCCTTTCTCCTCTCTTTTCTTTCTCATCTTTCCCTTCCCCCTTTTTTCTCCCTCTCCCTCTTCTCCCTCCCGTCCCCCGGTCTCTCCACTACTCTGCTTTACCTGTACACACTGTCCTGGACTAGTTAAAACATCTTGCCTTGTGTTCTGGTTTTCTTTAAGGAAGACCGTCCACAGACCGGGTTACTCTTAAATTTGCAATCCTCCTGCCTCAGTGTCTCTGGTTCTGGCACTATAGATGTTATTACTAGATATAGCTTAATAAACATTTCATATAATGGAGTAAGATTCACAGTGTTAACATTGATATATTAACTCTTCCAAGTATCCATACAACTCTGTATCCTTATCCCAGTTTAGTGGAAGAAGAAACCAAGGCACGTAGCTCAATCCTTTAGGCTGAACTATAACCTTGTGGGGTATGAAAACATTCCATTACTGTAACAAAATGCGTAAGACAATCTAGTTTTAAAACGTAGAAATTTTAACTTGGGCTCATGGTTTCAGAGATTACAGCTCATGTTTTACTGGTTCTGATGCTTTGGGACCTGCATTCCTGGTGGAATGTGAGGTGAAGGGAGCTGCTTCCTTCCTGGCATCCTGGGAGAGGAAAAGAGCAATAGGCAGAGGCTAGAGTTCTATTATCATCTTTAAGGTCAATGACCTAAGACTTCCCATTAGGCTCTGCTTTTTGATGGGTCAATTCTCCAACACTAGTTAGCACCAAGGAGAGCACCAACCTGTAAATACACTGATCACTGGGAGGTATCTAAAGTCTTTTAAAGTTAGTAACTATAAAGTCCCTTTGAACAGTTATTTGGGACTAGAAAGGTCAGAATTAGTGCTCGTTTTATAGTGTTATCATCCACTGGGCAGTGGTGGCACACGCCTTTAATCCCAGCACTTGGGAGGCAGAGGCAGGCAGATTTCTGAGTTCAAGGCCAGCCTGGTCTACAAAGTGAGTTCCAGGACAGTCAGGGCTATACAGAGAAACCCTGTCTCAGAACAAAAAATATTGTTATCATTCAAATAAAAGAGGGAATCATGATTTTGTAAAAATGAAAAGATGTTACAACTCTGATGCCCACATGGCACACAATGTTTATTCTAGATCTATCAATCCAGGATATTTAGTTGAGTGCTCATTGATCATTAGGCTGGGGCTAAGTGCTTTGAATATTAGTTAGGGATGGCAGTTCACAGAGACCTTTGACATGAAAGCAGGCCTCTGAAAAATTACTCCTTAGGTCAACCAGGACATGATATTATATACAACTTTTGCCACAACCCCCCAAAGACAACAGGACAATGTTGTATATATTTTGTAGCTAAGAACAGGAATGGCACAAAGTCAAATGCTACAGCAGTGTATGTGCTCACACATAAGGGAAAGAAAAAAAAAACAACTAATACACTTGCCTTCCTTGTGACCTTGGTCACTAGAAGGTTCCAATAACAGACATTTCTTTCTCACAGATCACAGGCTGGCCAATTGGCAAGAGAACTTGATTCCTCACTGATTAACAGTTGAATGTGACATATATTTGGGGCCAGCCTATGTCTTTCAGGGAAGTGTAAGATCCCTCGGGCTTTGACTTAATCAAGGATGAATCTACTGATGGATTCATAATATAACAGCTTTATGAGGAATTGATGGGAAGGAAGAGGTGGACAGACTCAGAAGAAGCAGGTCTACAGTCACGTCCTTGGAGATAGCGTCATGCCCTGGTACCTACCTGCATTTTATTATTCTGTTTCCTGTGTGCTATGGGGTGAGTGGCTTCTTCCATGTGCTCTTGACATCATGATATTCTTCCCATTACAGAACTACAATACACAGAGCCAAAGACTAAAATCTCTGCAAGTGTGAACTAAAATAAACTACACCTTTCCTTAACATTTAATCAGGCATATTGTCATAATGGTGTGAAATACCACTGATAATTACGCGTTTGCGGTATCCCTGCCTTGTGGAGAAGGCTACCTATCAACTTCTGACTATTTTTTTATTAAGGCAACTAATCCTGTTCACAAGGCCACACCCTCATTATCTGATGTCCTTCCAAAATCACCCTGGGTGTTAAGATTCCATTGCATGTATTTAAACTTGGATGGGAGATAAAACACCACCACCACCAATTCAGGCTGCTGCTGAGACGTACTGTGTAATTAGACTTACAGTGCATGCTTTTATATTGAGCAGGTACAAGCCTTATTTTTGCCATTCCTCCCTCAGTAATGCCAGTAAAACTACTTAATTACTTACATAGCACCTACATCTGTATCAGGTATTATAAGTCATCTAGAGAAGATTTAAAGTACATTAAAGTCTACGGGTTAGATATATACAAAAGTCTTGCTATTTTATGGAAAGGACTTGAATATCCTTGGATTTCCAGGAAGAGGAAGTGTCTCAGAAGTGCTTGCCTGTGAATGAATACAGAGGTGTAGTTATGGCCATTCCTACTTAAGGTAGGGAGACATAAATATTTTTTCCACAAAATCAATATTTGCTTTGGTTTTTTTTTTTCAGCCATGGATACATGGTTATAGGGTCCCATTATAGGGTTTTCACAGAGTCTGAACATAGTATGTAGACTGTCCATGAACGTGGACAACCTTTTGTACATTTGTGGTGCCTGGGAGATTCACGCTAAGTTCCAGCCATTAAGATTTAGGTTTTGTAGGTGACATAATCTCTCGCATGTGAGCCCACAGTTCCTGAACTGGGTTTTGTATTCTATTGCATAATCTCTTGGTCCCTTTTTATCAACCAAAATCAGGAAAAAATGTTTTTGCCTAGAATCAATGTAGTCATTTTAAATTCTGGGTGCTTATAGAAAGAAGTGAGTTAATTAAACTTATATTTTTCTGCCCCATCATAAATCTTAGAACTTAAAAATATATCTTGTAATATCTATTGTAATTTTTAGATAAAACAATAAGCAATTGCCTTAATAATCTGTGTTTTGGAATGATGGCTTAGAAGTGCTATGTCTGAAATAGACCAGCTACAAATGAAGGTTAGGGTCACAGACAGAAAGATTACATTTCAGACATGGGTTGTCTAAAGGCTGAAGAGACATGGGTAGTATGTGAAACTTTTTATCTTTGCAGAAAAATGTAAGGATGGAGAGGAATATGTTTTTAAAATTAATATATTCTTTTCTACTAGAAGCATATTTTTAAGTAATTTTGATAATGGCACTGTCTTATAAGGAGATAGTGGCTGCGAAATATTAAACAGATGCAGCAGTTAAATCCCTTATACACACATATAAATCCCTCATATACAGCTATTTCCAACTACGTATACAGCTAGCTCCAATGACTACTTTGGCTATATAGCTTGTAATGATTTTCCTATATGCCCCAGGATTCATCTGTCTTTCCAGGTAATACGTCCAGTTCCTCTTTTGTATCATTTAGTCTTGAATGTTTTGGCCATTATCAAGTCAATTAAGGATTATATAACACAAGCATTGTGGAACAGGACAGCTGTTAAGCTCAATTTAAGATTTTGGATTTGTTTATTTCTGGAACTTTCTATTCAATATTTTAAAGCTAGAGTTAGTTGGTTTCAGGTAACTGGAATCATGAGATATTAAACAAAAAGGGACTCTCTTATTAATATCTATTCATTTCCCTGTAGTAAAGAGAGCAAAATTTGATGAAGAATTCATAAGTCTGGTTAGCGCTCCACAGAACACAGCTTGAGAGTGTCTGTAACACAGTCTAATCTGTCACCATGGCCAGGTAGGCTTCCCAGATGTTTGGGTATTTATGGGCAAGTGCTTCTCTTGGATGAAATTAGCACTTAAGTTAGTGGGCTCTGGGTGAGGCTAATTGCTCTGTACAATGTGTTGAGCCTTACACAGTCAACTGATCAAAACTGTCATCTCTCAAACAAGAAAGAATCCTGCCAGCAGATGGCCTGCAGGTCTTAGCTGGGTCTGTAGAGCTGAGCTTTTCCAAGCCTCTATGATGGGAGAGAACAGAGCCACAAAGTAAATCTTGATCACTGTCTACACAATGTAGTAATGTTCTTAAGACCAGAGAAGCCAAAGATGAATTAAGAGGGACTCAAGGAGAAGACTGAAAGAAAAATATCAGAGGTTTGGCTAGAAAGTTATTTCTCAGTATCAAACAGTACATATACATATGCATATATAAGGACAATGAAATTACATTTGGCTACTGCCCAATGGTTCTGTGTCCTGTCTGCCTCTGGGATTGCCCACTCTCTGCAGCATAATGACCAGAAATTATAAAGTAAGGGATGTCAGTCTCTGTGATTTCTGATTTTAAGTGTGTGGCGTGTGTGTGTGTGTGTGTGTGTGTGTGTGTGTGTGTGTGTGTGAGAGAGAGAGAGAGAGAGAGAGAGAGAGAGAGAATATACAGAGATAAAGTTTTTAAAATAAACACAGAACGGAAGCAGGGAGGAGGAGGGAAATGAGGAAACGTATTACGTTTCATATTTCCAACATGAAAATTGTTAAGGAAGTATCAGTATCCTTCAAAGGAGAAGGAACACAAACTTGAAAGGGGCAGGATATGAAAGAGAGGGGCCGAGGGCCAGGAGCAGAGCAGGAAGCCAGCAGAAGCAAGCCCTGGGGAAGATGGATAAACAGTGAGGCAGGGCCCAGCCAGGGGAAGAGTGCTCCTGAGGACCCGGCAATCCTCAGTGGGCGCCTCTGCACTTGAGAGCTGCATGGGAAATTGAGATAAGCAGGAGGCACTTTCTAGTGCGTTCACAGAGAGCACAGATTTGAGGAAAGCTTGAGGGAGAGACAGAATAAAGACATTAAGGATTTGGATGGAAAGGGGCACATGGCACAGAAATGAGCCAGAGTCCTGGGTAACAACTGTAAGAGCAACCTAGCCCTGTCAGACAGCTGCCCTGATGGAATATTTGGGCATAGGACTAAGTTTGTAAAAAAAAGACTTTGCCTAAAGGATGTGTTTTGGAATTGTGGCTAGAAGCAGAGGAGAAAATCCTGCTTAAGCTAGGTGACAGACAGCAGGCACAGGCTATGAGGATGCAGAGGTCTTCCCGGCCCTGCTCATGAGAGAGGACTTGACCAGGCTCACTGACAGTCACAGGACCAGTGATTGGTATTCCTGTGTATAAGAAAGGCAAACAAATGGACTGCAGGTATGAATATCAAGAGGCTGAACACTGCCTCAAGGGTGAGAGAAGAAAGGAGAGGAAAAAGAAAAGGAAGGGTGAAGACAGACATAGGGAGAGAGAGGCAGGGAAGGAAATGGAAAGAGAGAGGGAGAGAGGAGGGAGAAGAAGTTCAAGGGAGGGGGAGAAGGGGGGAGAGAAAAGGGGAGAGAGGGACAGGGAGAGGGAGATAGATGGGCAGGGAGAGGGAGAGGGAAGATGGGAGAGAGAAAATCTTTTTACAGGATAGGTCCTACAGGTAATTTTTTTCACAAAATTCCTCAAAATGGGTACCATCTCTGGTGGGGATGGCCTCTGTCTGAGGGTAAGCAGCACCAGCTTGCACACACCATCCCCTGGAGACTCCTTTCTTCTCCTTAAAGGTCTGTGAAGGGACTTGGTGCTGTGTGTTTGCTTCAGGGCTGGTGAAGGGAGAGGTTTGCTGCCTGTCTCAGACCCATGAGCCACTCTCCAGGCTTGTATAGTGCTTTGATTTTAATTAAAACGTTTAAACGCTGGCAGGTCAGTGTTGTTAGGATGGATGCCTGATTAATTGGTTACTTCTTTGTTACAGCTGTAAATGGGATGTCATGAGGGTACAAGTTAGAATCCAAACAATTCCCCATAGAATGTGGGAGGAAACGGATTCAAGGACCATCGGCTTCATTTATTGGAAAGGTGAGGTAGCAGAGAAACCAAACTTTGCCCCGGCTATCAGTGACCTCATCGGAAGATGGACCAGGCCAAAGTTGCTGTGGGGTGGTGGGTGACAGGTCAGGACTATTCCATGGGAAAGCCCAACAGCCTTATCGATAGCAACGGCCATGCAGGTAAGAAGCTCCACTCTCAGCCAGCCAAATTAATAAATGTGCAAATTAAAGAGGACGCCAGAGCACTGAGGAAACATCTGCTAACCAAAGTCAAAAAGTAATGATGATGATGATAAATTGGGGGGAGACAAAAGAGATTTCTGCTCGAGGCAAATTTCCACCCAGCTGCGCCCTTCCTGGAGAGCCATCAGTCACCTGAGAGACCCCTCTAATGTGGGACGATAGATTTCAATGTCCAGGCGACTGGCTATTTAGGCCGCCGTCCCACAAGAAATGTCTTAACAGGATCTGGAAACTGTCCGCTTCTTGTGGTTTATTTTTCTCCCAGCTTGGAATCCCTAACTTGGGTTCGTCGAGTTCTGGCTGAGGGCTACGCAGCCTCCTGACCTCTACTCCACTGACTGAGTCTATTTCTGCCCCTCCTCCACTCTTACAAAATTAAGTGTCTCTAAGCATTGCCACGCATCTCATCACGCATCTCTTTGGGGCAGAACTGAGCCCGGCTGGGTTTTCTGCCCCGCTTTGACTCGGTGAACGACAGCATCCTTCTTTGGAGGCACGTGATGCTGGACTAAGCGTGCTGCCTGCAGAGAGGTAGGGGAATGTGTCATAGAGGATTTATTTGCACTGTCTCCCACGGTGAGCCATCAGGGTTTAACTGCACCCGGGGAGCCATATACTACACAGAATTGTAGTGGTTGACAAACCCTCTAGAAAATTCAAACTACGCACCTTGCAGAAGAAACATGGGCTCCTGTTCACACTTGCATACAGTTTCTGTTTGCCAGCTTTCCTCTTTGTTCCTTTGTGCAGAAAATTTGAAGGCTGACTATAGGGTGTATAGGTATGGTTTTTGTGAAGCAACCCCTAAAGAACCCAATTTTAAATCATGGGAGCAGGGTATCTTGTAGTTAAACACTTCAGGACCCCAAGGTCTTCCCCAGAAAAGACCTGTTGAGAAACAACTTACTAACAGGTCTTGAATCCCTAAACCTAGCTCTGTTCTGTTGTTTAAGAAATAGATGGAAAGAACCCAGATGTCTCTCCCTCAACAGAGGAATGGATACAGAAAATGTAGTACATTTACACAATGTAGTACTACTCTGCTATTAAAAACAACGAATTTATGAAATTCTTGGGCAAATGGATGTATCTGGAGGATATCATCCTGAGTGAGGTAACCCAATCACAAAAGAATCCACTAGATATGCACTCACAGATATTAGTACAGAATCTTAGAATATCTAAGATACAATTTGTAAAACACAAAAAAAATCAAGAAGAAGGAAGACCAGCGTGTGGATACTACATTCCTCCTTAGAATAGTGAACAAAATACCCATGAAAGGAGTTATAGAGACAAAGTTTGAAGCTAAGATGAAAGGATGGACTACCAGCATATGAGGTTAGCACTAATCTTTGAATTTACACCTGTTACCTGGGAACATTGAGGCTAGGCAATCACTGTTTGTAATTTCTTAGAAAGTGAATTAATTTCTCTCTCTCTCTCTCTCTCTCTCTCTCTCTCTCCTTCCTGCCTGCCTGCCTTCTTCACTCGCTTCCTTCTCTTCCTTTTCTTCCTTCCTTTCTTTTTTCCTTTTCTCCTCTCCCTCTTTCTCCCCATATTTTTTCTTCCCCTTTCTTCTTTTTCTTCTTCTTCCTCCTCCACTCCTCCTCTCCTCTCTCCTCCTCCTTCCCCTCCTCTTCCCCTTTAGACAGGCTCTATAGCTCAGACTAATCTCAGACTTCTATAGTGCTGAGGATGACCTTGAACCTCTTATTTTGTCTTCACTTTCTGAATTTGAATGCTAGGATTACAGGCATGAATTTCCATGCCCAGCTTGTAGGGTCAGGGATTACACCCAGGGCTTCCAGCCTGCTAGAGAAATATTCTGCCCATAGAGCTAAAGAACTAGCCCCCAGAAGGAGTTCTGGTCATCCTCTTTCTGATAATGGCTCCCTGGTGCTGGGATTGTTAGCTTGTACTATAAGAAGAGGCCAAATGAATCTCCGGGATGGTGAACCGTTTGTGGGGTTGTGTTTGTTAGATTTCTCATTGGCTAAAGAAGTCACTGCCAAGTAGGCTGCTATTTCTATAAATGAGAACAAAATATAAACTTGAATCAGGCTAACACAAAAGGTTTTGAAACTGCTGTAACTACACTACAGGAATCTCTTAGTTGTCTAAATATGCAGTTCACCAAAATACACAGAGTTAAGAATATTGGTATGTTATTAGAGAAGTTGAGCTGGTGCCTACTTAGGACCTTCACCCCTATGTTCTAGTGTTTTTGGTATAAGAAGGTATTCTGCATGCTACCACAAAAGAAATGTAAGCACCAACCCAGCCACAAACCCTTAATTTACAATGGTGTCCTTCCTGCAAAATATGCTAAGACAATGGTGGCATAAAACTTGTGAGAGTAACCAACCAATATTTGATTTGACTTAAGGCCCACTCTAAGAGATAGCGCATATATATACACACACACACACACACACACACACACACACACACACACACACACACATAACACTGCTTAGGTGACCAAGAACTAGATAGCTCATGGTGCAGGGTAATTATGTATACATAAACATACACATATATTGTGTGTATATATATATATATATATATATATATATATATATATATATATACACATATATATACACACATATATATATATGTGTATGTGTGTGTGCATAGGATATATGTATATGTATATGCATGTATAGAATATGTATATGATATACATTATACATACGCATACATACATACATACACACACACACACACGTCCTACAGGTCCTTTATGTATATATTATGGCTTCCAGTTTAGTGCTTCCATGGGACTCCTGAGTATATGAATGAATGAGTCTCTGATTCTTATGTCTTCTCTTGGGCTTTTTGCCTTCATCTTGTCCAAGTCCCATGTGGCAGTTTTTGTTTTATCTTATTATATTTATTTATTAGAAACAGGTTTGTTTTCTAATGAGAGACAAAAAGGGAGTGGATCTCAATGAGAGGGGAGGATGAGAGGATCTTGGAAGGGAAACCAACATGATCAGAATCCACTATAGGAAAAAAATCTATTTTCAATTAAAGAAAGGTTATCAATGTGTTAAAAACCATAGTGAGTAGATACAACCACTTAGACCCATCCTCTAGCCTAGCTGTCCAATGGTCCCAGGGCCCCAAACTCAGATGCACACAAAGTAGTATTTGCTGGTGGGAACAAGATGGTAGCACTTCCTAAGACTTTAGAAGATATTATCTCCTCACTCAAAGATTTCCTTCCACAGACAGTCCTGAACTCTTCAGTATTAAATAGGTGGAGGAAAAAATACCTTTCTGCCTTTATAAATACACATCGTGGATATTTCATGGCATTTGAAAAAGAAATCCATTAAAAAATATGGCATTTAGCATAGCCACTGTACTGTGTGTGCATTTCATTTGAAATCAAATGTGATCAGTTTCATCCTGTTGTTTATCCCACCTGGTTTTGGGAATGTATCTCCTAACACTCCCTATAACTGGGCACTTCAAGACTTACCTTGTAATTGGATAGGAGAAACGGGATATGCAAAAGTCTGTCAGAATTCCTAACAGGTCCAATAACCAACTCATCCCAGATCAATGCAACATAAATTTGCAAAAGGCTTGAATGAGCAGCCAGACTTTCTGATACTTGTGAAATGCAACCTTCCAGTCCTTTAAAATCCCTCCAGCCTCCCTGTACTTCAGACAGTTCTTCTGTCTCAGATTACAGAGAAGCAAAGATATCAACATGTTTACTAGTAAGCATCAGAGTGACCTTTGTAATAGTGTATCCATACTAAAATTAGACTTGATTTTAGAAATACACTACACGTAATTATCATTCAGTATTAATCCATATGTATAGATTATTTCAGGGGCTCACTGCCCAGTTCCATCTTCTGAACCACATCAGCCTTTGTGCCAGCATGCACTGTTTGACTCCCAGCATTCCTTTCAGGAAAATAGAGGAGTATGTCATAGTGGATTTATCTGCACTGTCTCTCTCTCTCATGGTGAGCAATGAGGGTTGACCAGGGAGGCATGAACTACACAGAATGCTTGTGATTGACAACCATCTAGAAAATACAAAATATACATCTTAGAGAGACTTAGTCATTTTGTGGGGGTTATCAAAACATCACAGAAACATCAGCAGCCAGCACTGGTCCATCCTGTCATGTCTGTCTCCCATTGCACAGAGCAACTGCCTCCATTTTCAGAAAGGTTCCATGGAAAGATTCTGACTGGCCTCTTAATCATCTCTGTCAAATCAAATGACTTGCTTATGTCTTGATATAGAAACTTCCCTATATCTGTCCTTTTGAAAAAAAAGTTGAAAAGTAATAGGCCTTCCATGACTACTGCTAAATGATATTTATTGTAAGGTGACTATCAGGTCAAAAAGGCATTTGTGCTGATTGGCTCTGGGCCATTGCTGGGTAACCAGAGAGCCAGGTTTTGCACAGCTCTGAGAACAGTTGCTCAGATGTGGGTCAGTAACTGTATAACCTTCCATCATGGCGTTTGGTTAAGAAATCCCTTCTTTTCTCCACTGTAAATTAAATGAAGAGGTAAGGTTAAAAGAAAGGTATGATGTTCAATAAATGAATCCCGGGTCAGGTAAATGTCTTTGGGGAAATGAGTGCCACATCAACTTTGGTGGCTAATGCAAACCACTGAGTATTTTTAGGAGGAAAAAGTGCAGTGTTCCACAAATAAAAAGCACAGAGTTCATAACTAAGGAACAAGAGGGAACAGAGAGTGCAAAATTATTATCACCCTTTGGCACCCTTCCATCCCAACTTTTAGGTCCGTTAATTCCTTGAACCTTCTTACAGTACCAATAAGGTCCCGTAGACTTTCATTCAGAAGTGACGTCAACAAATAAAAGTATGAAGTGGAAAACCAATGATCTAGTTTTATGGATTCCGACCCATAAATTATTTCTGTTCTTAAAGTAAAGTGAATGTCAATGGGAGGCTGCTAGTCCAAAGGGCATAGTGCCTTTAGTGGGTCTCTTATTATTATATCACACAATAATGGAGGTCACTTCAATAAGTCTATTGGATCCAGGAGAGATCACAGACCAGGGAGGAAGCCAGAGAGTGACTAGAGTCCCCTGAGAACCATTGTAATCCTCTCCATGGGCTCTTCACTTCCAAAAACGTAACAATCTCCTAGTGGGCTTCACCTCTTAAAGGTTATTATTAGTATTGCCATGCAAGAGGGCGACTTGTGACACATGAACATCAGCCATGCAACAAGCCTTAGGGTGTCATACAGAGACGCATGTGGTTCTGGCAAGGCTGGTGTGGCATGGGGATCCTGTCTCAGTGTGCCAACCAGCCCCTTTCTGCCCTTGCTCTCCCTCTGGGTTTCTCTGAATGACGAGTCCATCATTAGAAACAGCTGCAAACAGGCTCTGTATCCAAACCCTATCCGTGGAAATCAGGGCTGCTGTGGTGAGCCACCATCTAATTTTTAGAAATTCTTGTGCAGGAATGTGTCCTCACCCATGTCTCCAGGCACTGTGAGAGTAATGTTGATTTATTAGTCCGGTAGAATCCCACTAATTAGCGTTAATGACAGGGGAACCCATTGTGGATTGTAGAATTTTGCAAATTAGTGAGTACATAAGTAAACAATCAAAATCAGGAGTCTCGCGCTGGAAAAATGTCCTTTTTTTTCCTATTGATTTTGACAGGAATGTCTTTAATGTTGATTTTTTTATGATAATTCTTCATCTTCTGTGGCTGACTTCGGACTTCTTTAGAAGGGGTGTTTGTCAAAGAATTCTCAACTGAGGAATATCGAATGGCTGAGAAGCACTTGAAAAAATGCTCAACATCCTTAATCATCAGGGAAATGCAGATCAAAACAACCCTGAGATTCCACCTCACACCAGTAAGAATGGCTAAGATCAAAAATTCAGGTGACAACAGATGCTGGCGTGGATGTGGAGAAAGGGGAACACTCCTTCATTGNAGTGGGAAACCGTGGGAAGGTAGGGTTGAAAATCCAGGCAATTAAGGAACTTGGAAGAATGTCATGGTTATTCCAGGGCATCTGAAAGTAAGTCTTCACTGCAGTTGTTTATTTTCATACTTCACCTTTTGGTTACTAGATCAAAATACCTAAGGCTGGGTATTTAATAAAGACAAGAATTTCATTTCACTTACAGTTATGGAGGCTGCTAGTCCAAAGGGCATAGTGGCTTTAGTGGGTCTCTTATTATTATATCACACAATAATGGAGGTCACTTCAATAAGTCTATTGGATCCAGGAGAGATCACAGACCAGGGAGGAAGCCAGAGAGTGACAAGAGTCCCCTGAGAACCATTGTAATCCTCTCCATGGGCTCTTCACTTCCAAAAACGTAACAATCTCCTAGTGGGCTTCACCTCTTAAAGGTTATTATTAGTATTGCCATGCAAGAGGGCGACTTGTGACACATGAACATCAGCCATGCAACAAGCCTTAGGGTGTCATACAGAGACGCATGTGGTTCTGGCAAGGCTGGTGTGGCATGGGGATCCTGTCTCAGTGTGCCAACCAGCCCCTTTCTGCCCTTGCTCTCCCTCTGGGTTTCTCTGAATGACGAGTCCATCATTAGAAACAGCTGCAAACAGGCTCTGTATCCAAACCCTATCCGTGGAAATCAGGGCTGCTGTGGTGAGCCACCATCTAATTTTTAGAAATTCTTGTGCAGGAATGTGTCCTCACCCATGTCTCCAGGCACTGTGAGAGTAATGTTGATTTATTAGTCCGGTAGAATCCCACTAATTAGCATTAATGACAGGGGAACCCATTGTGGATTGTAGAATTTTGCAAATTAGTGAGTACATAAGTAAACAATCAAAATCAGGAGTCTTGCGCTGGAAAAATGTCCTTTTTTTTCCTATTGATTTTGACAGGAATGTCTTTAATGTTGATTTTTTTATGATAATTCTTCATCTTCTGTGGCTGACTTCGGACTTCTTTAGAAGGGGTGTTTGTGAGAATGAATGGGATAATACTGAGAAAGCATTTGGGCAAAGGAGCAGGACATCAGGTAGGGAAGCACCTTGTGAAACCATGGGCTGGAGGAAGGAGACTGGTGGGGGCACGTGGGTGAGGATTTGGAATCAGGAGCTTACTGGAGAACACCATCTTCAGTATTAAATTCCTAAAAAGAACAGACCTCTGCCTGGTTTTCGTGAGGTTTGGAGGTCACAGAATGCTTACGCAAGCTGCTGTGAATGACTTCAGGTATTATTAGGTGGGGAATTAGTTGTTTTTCTATTACTGTGATAAAATACCACGACCATAGGAAAGTACTAGAGAAAGCTTATCTGGCTCATGGTTCTAGAGGAATAAGATGAGGGCAGAGCAGAGGCATGATGGTTGAAGCAAGAAGCTGAGAACTTACATCTAAAAGTGATCAAGAAGCAGAAAAAATGAACTGGAAGTGACTTGAGTCTTAGCCTTGTGAATCCCACTCCTGTGATATACCTCTTCCAGAAAGGCTATACTTACTAAGCTTTCCCAAATAGTGCCATAAACTGGGAACCAAGTATTGAAATTTTGTGGGGCATAAATCAGTTGAACTACCACAGGTGTCTCCAAGAAGCAACTCTTAAGTTCTGAGATATTTAACAGAAGTGAAGTTCACTAATGAAGGAGCACAAGGACTTTGTTTCTTTCTTTCTAACAGAAATAATGTTTTTCTACTCAGGATTAAATGTTTGATATTTTGTATTGAATTCTGGAAAAGAAAATCTCAAGGGAAATATTTAGAGAGTACCCTACAGGGAACTACATGTTATTATCCATGAGTTAGGCATTAATATAACCATATCAGTGAATAAGCCAGAGCTGAAGACGAGTTAGTCTGTAAACTGAAGAAGTTAAGGTGTATGATTAGAGGTGAAATCATGGAATTCTCAAATTATACTGTCTACCTAAATGATAAAGTATCACATAGAAGGTGGCAAAACTTTGCCTACCTCAAAACCTGAACTTGGCTGGAGTCTTAGCTGATGACAGCCCTGGTCATCTCAGTGCTCCAGGCTTGGAAGAAATGTGAAGTTCAAGCTGTGGCAACTTGGCAGCCAGAGACAGGGCACACAGTTTTTCACAGCATGATAAAGTTGTCCCAGCAACATTTAATATTTCAGCGGATACAGTAGGTGTCTAGCACCTTCTAGTCTACTGAATGGCACCTTCCATATTTATCATCTGGCACCCTTGATTTGCTGCAAAAGAAGTAAAAGGAAAGTTCCCAGCCTTGCCCATAGTTGGGTCTGACTGAGGGGACAGGGCCCTGGCTGGGAATTCCTCACCCCTCCTTCTGTGCTTCCATCTCTGAGAGGACTTTCAGCTCCTGCTTCCCACCCAGCTGGGTGAGCATGAAGGGTTACTGAAACTCCTCTATCTGAACTTGAAAATAAAGAGTGGTACATATCTAATCTAAAACCTCGGAAAACTCACTAACCCTACTTATAATTTGGGCTTCCACATTTTTAAATAGCTGTCTGAAAATCTGACTGAGTGACTGACTTGACTAAAAACTTCAGTGAGCTTTTGGGATTCTGTATTTCCAGCCTTCCCAACCATCCACAGGAGCTTCTGTAGAGCCAGAGGAGGATACAGGTTGGCTTCAGCCTAGGTCCACTTTGATTCTTGAGGGAGAGCATTATAACTTAGTTGTCATGTGAGTCCAAATATATTGTCATTTTTATTTCTTTGATTTGTTAAACATAAATCAATGAATACAGAAAGGAGACACAAAATATAATGACTACTAAACAGAAAACTTCCTTTTCAGTGTTATTGGAGATTATACTTGGGTTCTCTTCATCTTTCTAAACAAACAAAGGTACATAGGGGGCCTGAGGAAACAGCTCAGTGTTTAAGTGTTTCAAACTGATTTTCCAATGAACCAGAGTTTTGCTTTGGGTGGCTTGCAATTATAATTCCAGCCTCTGGGAATATGATACCCTCTTCTGGCTTCTGAAGACTGTTTTTAAAATCAACCAATCATCAATCAATCGATCAATCAACCAAAGAAAACAAAACCACCATCACCACCAATAACAACAGCAACAAAGCCATAAAAATGTCATAGAAATAAACACAAAGATCGTATT
This sequence comes from Mus minutoides, assembly GCA_902729485.2. NCBI lineage: Eukaryota > Metazoa > Chordata > Mammalia > Rodentia > Muridae > Mus > Mus minutoides. Next base: position 2,423,204 of record LR749561.1, on the reverse strand, counting down.
TCAATATTCTCCGTATGTCTAAAATGCTTTTCACAAGTCAGTGCTCAGTAACAGCATTATTATAAACCCTGTGTTGCCCATAAAGTGTCAAACTGTCTTTTTTTTTTTCATAGGAGTTGAGTGATCATGGACCTCTAACCTACTTATGTTTAACTCATCTAAACATCACCCAAGATTTCCACCTAATACTCTGTGTCTGTTTAACATGGTTTGTCCCTTGGAAATTCTAACATTAACAAGAGCAAATAGCATTCGCACTAAAGGGTGTTGTTTAGATCTGATTTCAGTGTTGCATGAGTGCTAGATAAATCCAAAAAGGGGAGGATTCATTTCTTATCCTCAGGACAGGAGGGATAGCTCAGCTGTTAAGAGCACTTGATGTTCTTCTAGAGGACTTAGCTTCAATTCCCAGGACACACATGGCTTACTAGTCATCTGGGACTCCAATTCCAGGGGATCTGAACCCTTGAGCCCTCTTCTGGCCTCCTCTAGAACCAGCCATGAATGTGGTACACAAATATGCATGTAGACAAAACACTCATACACAGAAAATAAAACAAAATAAAAGTAAAGGTAATTTAATTTGTCATCCTCTCTGTGTGATGTCTCAGGTCACATGTTTTTCCATGAGCCCTTCTGTCCGGGAATCATTATAGAGAAAACTCCCTTCAAAATCCACTGCCAAGTCAAACTAGAGAACCACATTGTTCTCAAATAGGGGATAGCTGGCAAAGAGATGCCATGTCCCCATCTATGGGCATTGCTGAAGGGGTTACCTAGGGGCACTGCTACCTATGACTTCAACTGGAGTCATAATTTTACAAAGTCCCAGAGGAGTCAGGGTACCAAAATGTCACATTGTTTTAAGTGGAAAACATTAAAATACCAAAAGAGTTTAAGTATGCTTGATATACATACACAGTGTACACAACATACACATGCACACACCAGGAAGCATCTGTTAAGGTAGGCTAGAGGCAGAGAGTGCTGGGGGTGCAATATGCCCATACCCACCTCTGTATGAGTGTATCTGCCTCTGCCTTACACCCATGTGTATCTCCTCTGCTCCTCAGACCTAGTTCCCAGGTTTTCAAGTCTTTGTTTCCCCAGCAATGCTTGAGCTTGTAGTTGTAGGGTTCTGTCTTTGCAGGTATACCTCTCCATGTGAGCTCCAAAAATGAATTATTATTATGCAGAATTCTTGGCACTCTGAAGGCTACTGCTGTGAGACAAAGCACTGCTCTCACTAGGGAGCTGCGAGAGTTCTGTGAGAGTGAGTTCTGCCTGATTCCAGCTTGAGATTTCTGGAGCAGGGAAATACTTGTGGGGATCATCAAAGATAAAGAGTGTGTTTGTGGGCTGACAGAAGAGTAACTGGATAGGTCTGCTTTCTACAGTGTCAGAGGTCTGAAGGTGAAAACACTGTCCAGTTTTGCTGAATGTGAGGTTATTAGCCCACACTTCCCTTTTTTCTTTGCTGTGAACAAGACCAAAGGCTTGTCTTTCGAGGGATGGGAGCTTTCACTCTCATCCATCCTAGTGTTGAGAGCATCTCTGGTAAGCTCCCCAGGCCAACAGAAAATAATGGTAGCTTCTCTTAAGTGATATGTACAGTGAGTTTAGCTTAGGCATCCAGAAATAAATGAAGTAAAAGGGAAGACTATTTGGTCTCAGTGTCTTTTGCTGGCTATTTTGAGAATCCCCAGACAGAAGTGTGGTTTATTATTCAAGCATTCTGGAGCTCTCTTTTCCTCCAAGATGGGGATTGGACCCTTTATAACAACAGAAATAGGTTAATATAGGGTCACGCGTGTGTCCTTAACATTGGACTTAATCCTGCTGGCATTTATATTTTTCAGTTGCTCATCCATCCTCATTCCAAAGGAACGACAGAGGCCAAATGCTGTCTAGAGGAAGCTTTTGTTTTCAAGTCTATTGGAAATAGTGCTTGTGCAGAAGCAGCATATGTAATTTTTTTCATATCAGTTGAAAGTCTATTAAAAGAATGTGTTCTGGGTCAGGAAGGGCTAAGTGGGGTGGTAGATGAGAAGACAGGGTAGAGGAAGGAGTTTGGGGAGGAATAACAAATAGTAGCAACCAATGAAAAAGCTACATGGGAACCTACTGTAGGTGGTTCCCAAAATGTATACATATACACATCTAAAAGGGGATTATATAGACATTCTATGAGAGGGGACAATTGTTGCTTGCAACCCTTGGGGGCAGGGAGTTAGAAAGGCCAGTGTCGATGACCTAGACCCTGGGAATCAGGCAAGTGTCAAAAGCAGACTGTTTATCTCAAGAACTGGGCAGACCTTTATAGCCTCCCCTGAGCTCCATTGGCCCATGATGGATCACTCCATGTAGTTGGCACCATCTGATTGGTTGTTCTGGTCATGTGCTCTGTCTTTACTTGTCTCTGGGTATAGTCAGGCTTTAGGGTTAGCAGGCACAGAAGCTACTGTTGCGTATATGTGGACCACTGTGGGCTGCCAGTTGCTAACTCATTCTGTCTACAGACAATGCTTCCTCAGACATCATAGGCTATCAGAGAAAAATCCCAGTGCTAGGTGTGGGATACCTCCATTCCAGCAGTTGATTAATGTAACCCAATAGATGCCCGGAAACAACACATTTTATTGACATAACTTTTAGTTACACTGTAGAATGTGATGATAAGACCGTAGTGCCAAAGATGCCATATTCTTAAATCATAAGATGGAGAAATCAAGTTAGTACTTACCTGGAGTCTTTGACCCTACTGGCTAGAGAGTTCTATGCTTGCTACTTTGGGAGAAAAATCATTAATACTGTGTACTCTACAAGGTACAGTACAGTCCATAGATGCAATAGTGACACAGATGTTCTAAGAGTAACTAACCACTTTCTGATCTGAAAAATAGAACTCTGTGTGATACTATTACCTGACCAAGAACCTGTGGCTGGGGAGGTCATAGGCCCTAGTAGAAAACATATTACTGTTATTCTGATAAAGGGGCATCTATTAAACTGCTTACTAAAAGTAACTATCTTTATATCTATAAACAAGTTTATCTTTCAACCCTCATCTAAGAATTTTCAATTTGTAGTAGGTGGTGGTTTATATAAAGATTCTCAAGGATCAACATGAATAGAATAAGATACTATGGAATGATCAGTTGTAAATGGGACTCCTAAGGCTTAGGAGAAGAAGAGGAGCAGAAAGATTGTAATAGCCAGAGGGAGTAGAGGTCTGCTGTGAACAGTGTTTTTTTGGACATGGCAGGGCCATTACACACATGAACTCCCAGTACCTGTGACTGCATACACAAGACCTGCACATAATCAAGATGGCCCAAATCACCTGGTGAATGGAGAAAGGCCTCACAGAGTCTTACACCTGGTCGAGAAGCTATTGGCAATTGATGACTGCTGGGAAATGGGGAGTCAGTTTCTTAGGATGTGGTCCCTGATAACCTGCCCAGGCTCCAGTGGCGGGCTCTACACACTCATGAGCATACTATTAGCACTAACTGAACTCAGTGGGTTAAAAAAAAAGAATACAATAAACTAAAAGGGAAAACAGTAGATGGGAAATAGGGATGGATTTGATCAAAAATTATATTCTATAAAAGTATCAAGTAAATATTTAAAGAGTCAACAGAAAGTGTTCTTGAAATTCTGGAAGTGTGATCATATTTCAAATATACCAGAAGGTTTATAAAGTGATGCTATATGCCCTTTTTTCAGGGTTATGAGCTCACTATAGAGTTAATGTTTGCTATTTTGTCATTATCCTTTTTTTTGACTATTCACAGATTAAGGCTTTAGAGCAAGTCTACCTGCCCAAAGTCCCTTTTAACTTCCTAGGTACATGAATCCTTTTCCCCTAGGGCAGTAGTTTCCATCAATCCCAGTACAGGCATGCTAGGAAACATCTGTTTTGTCTTGAGGTCTTCAAGGGAGGCTGGGTTGAGATTTCTCAGTGTTTTCTTTATGTATCTTTATAAATGCCCCCATAGAGACACTCAGGGATGCTATCTCATCTCAGAGCATCTATCTAGGAATTTGAAAGTTGCATCCCTTACCTTTGGCGAGGTGGTCCAAGACCCTAGTAGGTACCAAAGGTAGTAGACAGTCTTGGAGTCCTTGTTGCCATGTTCTTTCCTATGTGGACATACTATGTTTAGTCTATAAACTAGGCATAGAGTGAGATCAATGATAACATAACAAATAGAGCAGTTACAATCATATGGTAAAGTTATCTAAAACTATTTCTGGAAATTTCTGTTTAATATTTTCAGACTAGCTCAGAGTGTAAGTACCTGAACTTCTGATAGGGAATCTCCATTGGAAAGAAACTGTCATGTTCTTAGAAGCGTATTATCACTGTTTTTTTTTTTTTTTTCTTTCAGGCATAGGTATTTATGTTAGTCATGCTTCATTCAATTTGGTGGCGAGTAAGTGTCATTAAATAATTGTACCATTTTGGGAGCTGGGAGTGTTGGTTGATTGATAGAGTGTTTGTCTAGGTGCATGAAGCCCTGTGTTTGATCCCGAGTACCACATAAACCATCACATAAAGGTGCATGCTTTCTTAAATACACACGCACACACACTCACACTTACACATACTCATACATATACACACACAGTAACACATACTCACACACACTGATACACACACTCATGCACACACACACTCATTCATAAAACTTACTCTTATACACATTCACACTCACACACATACACACACACACACACACACACACACACACACACACAAACATACATACAGTTTTACCAATGTCATTTAATGTTTCTTCCAATGTGATCTTGGCATGATATATTAATTTTTCAGTGATTATATAGTGAAACTCAATGATGTCATATTTTTCATTGAATTCCACATATATAATATATAGTTGTATATAAAATCTCTTATATATGTAAATATATATAATACAATATAATATAGATGAATATTACTTTTATATATGTATATTCACACAATATGTCTTTTAAATTTGTATTTCCTGTATTTGTTAGTATCAGGATTCATAAAAAATATGATCCAGCAGTAGAAATCATGTCAAAGAGACTGAGAGGGTCCAGGCTTCTGCTTATCACCTGATACCTTTAAACTTGTAGGGCAGGGTTGAAATTTTTCTTTCCTTTTAATTTCAGGAGTTTTATTTCATCTATTTTATTTTAAAAATATTTTTATTGAAATACAATAGCCGCCCTTTCCCCTCCCTTTCTTTCCTCCAGCCTCTCCTTTTACCATCCTTCAAACCTCTTCCATGCCCCCTATGTGCTCAAGGTAATAGCTTCTTTCTCCAGGATTATATTTTTTACATATACATAATATGTATGTTTATGCACAAATGTATATAAAAAGAGCTTGATGAGTCTTAGTATGGTTTCAGAACTGACCATTCTGCATTGAACAACCAATGAGGGAATTGTTCCCAAGGGAGGCCAATGCTCCTTCTCCCAGCACCCACCGGTCACTTGCTCCCTCTAGTTCTTTGTTAGGGCCTGGGACCCTTTGAACATTTGCACCTTTTATGTTAAAGTATGCACTGATGTTGTTCTCGTTCTTGTTTTGTGTATGTAGCCTTTTCTAGGAGCCACTGTTTCACAGTAGACTTTCTGGTACTCTGGAACTCACTATCTTTTCACCCCCTTCTGCCATGAGGTTTCTGAGACGTAGATGCAAAAGCTTATATATAGATGGACCTGTTTGGGATGGGCTCTCCACAATCTAGCTATTTGAAATATTTTCACATACTGAAGAGATTATTAATTCCATGGCTACAGGACATACTTTAAGAATTCAGAGTACAGATAGCTGCAAGATTCAGAGTCTCCTTCAAAAGTTCCTTGAGGTCCACTTCCACAAAACAACTTCTTTCTAGTAAATATGCTTTCTGGTATTTATGGGGCATCTCCCACTGTGTCAGGTACTAGGGCAGTGCTCTCTGTCTGCAACAGGGCTTCTCCACAGTTGTCCCCGGTTTGTTCACACTCAGTGGCAGCCAGCCACTCCCTAGGATTTCTGAAGCATCAGGGTTCTAGATGGAATCCAACATGCCTTTATGATACAAGTCCTAGAAATATTAGGACTGGAGAGAACATACCTCTATGTAATATAGGCCATATATGACAAACCTACAGCCAATATCATACTAAGTACAAAAAACTCAAAACAGTCCCATTAAAACCAGGAACCAGATTCCTTTTCAATATAGTACTTGAAACCCTACCTACAGAAATCAGACAAGAGAGGAAATTAAATGGATCCAGTTAGGAGCTGGAATATATCCATCTTTGCAGATTACATTATACAAAGACAAAGAGGCACTAAAAACTAGAAAGATCATTTTCAGCAAAGTAGCAGTATACAAGATCAACTTATAAAAATCAGTAACTTTTCTATACATTAATACAAACACACTGAGAATTAGATCATGGAAACACTGCCATTCAAAAATAGCTTATAAAAATATAGAAATAAACCTAACCAAGGTGTTAGAAATTCTTATAAAGAAAATTTGAAAGCTCTGAAGAAGTAGATTGAAGAGGAGTAGAGAAGACAAAAAGACCTTCAATAGTCATGAATCAGTAGAGGTAGTTGTAGGCCTTTATTTTTCAAAACCTACTTTAATAAGGGTTCTTAAATACTTCAGCCTCCCTTACAGCCTACTGACCAAAGGTAGAGGCAAAAAATGGCTAATAGGACAAGGGGGATGTGGACCTGTTCCTGGGGATGATTTCAATCTTCATTATCTGCGGTCCAATCCATTAGCAAAAGACCAAACAAGAGTCAGCAGCAATGGCTCAATCCGGAAGAAATCCCGAGGATCTGACAGTCTGTAGGAATCTGCCCAAGTAGCAAGAAGCAGCCAGAACACCACCAGAAGCTCTTTGGTGAGCTCCTCTCTATAAAGTCACGACAAGCAAAGAAAGCAAAGTGAACCAATGCCAGAGAGTCTCAGCAGAGCTGGCAAGGTGGATCCCAACGATGACCGGCAAGGTGAGCCAATGCAAGTGTCTTCACCATTGAGGTGAAGCCCAATCAAGACCAGCAAGGTGAACCAATTCCAGAGCATTATCCACCATCTGTGGAGATATAGTTATACTGTTTCCAAACATCGTGTGTCCTCTGAAGCATCCTCTCCAGAAAAACATCACATGACACAACTGGGTCTCCAATGAGACCAGAAATTCCCACTGGAGTTAATACTTTTGAAAGTGGCCATCAATATAATCCCAATCAAAGTCCCTAAGACACTTTTCACAGAAACAGGAAAAACACTAACAATCATCTGTGGGGAATGGAGAGGGACAAGTTAGAGGAGGGGCTACTAGCAGCAGTGACAGGGATTGTTAGAGGACTGATGGCTAGCAGCAGTAACAGGAATGGAGGGTTGCCATCAATGTGACAGTAAGCCTTGGGAGTTGGTTGTTAAGTGCCATATTTGGGGTACGTGTGAATGACTGATTAATTGTTCCATTGGGCCTCTTTGGTTTAGATGCCATCGTTGAAAGTAGAATTGTGAATCTGTATTAATGTGTTCCAGGCTATACTTCTAAGGTATTAAATATTATTTTAAGATAAAGGTATTTGCTGTTTTTAGCTTCCTATCCACTTAAATGTAAAGCATTCCCAAAGAACTCAGTTGTTCTAAGTCCCCTCCTTTGGATTTCACAGCTCTTATCATAGGTCACAGAGGTCACACCTAAGCAGACAACACCACATACTGCCATCTCTGTCATATGTTCTAATGATCCATTTCTTCTTCTTCTTCTTCTTCTTCTTCTTCTTCTTCTTCTTCTTCTTCTTCTTCTTCTTCTTCTTCTTCTTCTTCTTCTTCTTCTTC